>JAHZMZ010002009.1:0-20348 GCA_027743805.1 Lepidocyrtoides sp. E14
TCTTGTTTTGTTTTTTTTTTGTTCCGTTCTAATGCTGTCTCTTTCTCTTTTTCCCATGCCAGTGTCGCTTTTCTGTCTGAAGATTCTCTCTGAATACTAAATCTCGAATTGAGTATTCACAACCTTTTACACTCTTTTTGTACACTCTTTTTGCCCTCATCATACATTTTCTAGAGAATGCAAAACATGTGATGATATGATGACGGCAATGATGAAAAAAAGTATTAATACTCCAGACAAGTAGTTTGTTACGTATGTATATTCTAGATTTTGTGTTGCATACATAACTTCAATAAATACATTGCTATTGCTCGTTGTTGTTGCTGGTGTTGGATTTACATAAATTTCCCTCTTCGAAATCTCAGTTGATGCATATAAATGAAGTGGAAATATGATGACGGTAGCAACTCTACTCGAGCTTACAATACAAGCAACACAATCAGTACTGGTAATGACTTTCATTGTTCAGTTGATACAGAAAAGAAGAAAGCGGACTTGGTAAAAAAAATTGGGTGAAAGCAGCATTTACATTTTTTGGATTGTTAGCAAAGGCATCCTCGCCAAAGCTTCAAGGATAAAATAAAATTTCACTCTTTACTGGAAATGAAAAATTGGGTTAGGAGACTATGGTGTGTAGGGTAGGGATCGGATGGAATATCAGCATAATAATACATTTTCTAAAGTGTAGTATAGTGTATGAAATTATGATGAAGTATGCATTGCGATAAATAAGGTGGGCCTTAAATAATATGATATTACTACTTGTATTCCATGTCATTTGATAAGAGGTGTAGAAAAATTTTATAGAGGAGATTTCAGCAAGAAATAAAAAATAGCATGCAAGGCATATATTTTGCGTGTACAGAGTACATTTGTTTCGAATTCACAATTTGGAGCATAAAAATAAGTAATACATGTCACAGTAGTAGTAAAACTACAGCATCATCAAAATAGGTCATCTTTGAATCACCAAACAACAATAAAAACAGTACAGAGTTTCTTCATTTTTTCCCATATTGATAGTATTTCTTCTAGATGGAATCGTTTCTGTATGCAGTAAACCAAAATGTCAGCAATAAAACTAAAACAGGGATTTACTACCACTGGTGGAGGTGGTTCTCTGGTCCATACTTGCAAAATTACATTGGTGGTAGAGTAAGATGAAAACGATCATCTCTACTTTTACGGGTTTTCACTCCAAAAAAAATATAATAAAACTATCCCAACATTCCAAACTCTATCCACCAGAGATGTCTATTGCTGTGATGCTGTGCCATCTCAACATGACAAGAAGAACATTTGTTGCTGACTTTTCCCATTTTCTTTTTGCATGAAAATACCTGG
This sequence comes from Lepidocyrtoides sp. E14, assembly GCA_027743805.1. Taxonomy (NCBI): domain Eukaryota; kingdom Metazoa; phylum Arthropoda; class Collembola; order Entomobryomorpha; family Entomobryidae; genus Lepidocyrtoides; species Lepidocyrtoides sp. E14. The sequence continues at coordinate 1,345 of JAHZMZ010002009.1, forward strand.
ATGAAAATAAAGTATTGGGTGAATAGTGAATATGATGGTGAAAGCTATGATAAGGATTTTCCCACGCTTTCTCTTTGCTGAATAGACGTATACGATAAAAATAAGTGAGAAAAAGTAGGTACCGGATAAAAAGACTAAACATCATCCCTGTCGCAATGACAGGACAATGTAATGCACGTAAACTTGCTCAATTTGGGGAATAATCTAAGGTTTTATATCTTTTCCCTCCTCAATTTATATGCAGATCACGTAACGTTGGATGGAAAATTGGCTAAGCTAGGCTATTGTTGAGAAAAGTGCTATTCTACGTGTTCAATACATACAAATAAATAGACCTACAACTTTGTTTGGAAAAAAAAGTTGTTCTCTTTTGTTCGTCTTTGCTTGTCACAGTTTGCATGGACTGGGCGGAGAGATGAAGCAAGGAGAAGGAAAACACGCAACTTCAGACAGACACAAAATGTTACAACTTAGTTTGAGTACATGTAGGCATATTGTAACATGGAACTGACTTAATTTTCTTAATCAATTTCTTCTAAATTGCAAGAGTTTATAGAATAAATGCACGCATTTTTTTGTTTTAATAATACTATGGGCTAGCAAAAGTAGGATTTAGGAACTAAAAATGTGTGTGTCTTTACCATTTCCATTATTATATTACAGTTGAATGATAGACCTTCCATTTTTTGTCATGTGAGTGTAGGAGCCTTTGTTTGCACTTTTCTCGCATGTTGGAAACACTTTTGCTTGCTTGTTGGCGTTTCCCTTTACAAATGAAAAAATTACCTGTCTACCTGCAGAAAGACTTTTGCCGTATGATACGTGTCATAATAGTATACTTTATAGAACTATTTATTCGCTCTAAATAATATTGAGTCTATGATGGAAGAAAACTGGTAAACACCGAAAAAGCAACAATGAAAGTATCGGCTCAATTTTTTTATTCTTTTGTTGTATTTATCAAGTCTCTGGGATTACTACGGTTAAAAACTGTATACATACTCGAATGCAAAAGCTAGGGATGATATTGGCAAAATTTATTGCGTCAACAACAAGACCTACCATAGTAGTAGTAAATGGCTGTACTCTCCTGAAATAAAGATTTTGGGATGAACAATTTCTCTTAATATACTCTCGTATTTGGGTATTTATCCTCTATGTGTGTTTGCTTTTCCTCTTATGCGGAGATTATTAGCTTATCCATTAATAACGGCAAGTATTCTTGGAGGAAATAATGGTATTGGCCATGGTCACTTTTACTGCCTACTTGCGTCCCACAATTACAAATCACATGCCTATTAGACCTTGTAAGTAGAATTTTTTCACATGATATAAGTGGCTCCATGTGTAAAACTAGAATTTTTTGGCAGAAGTTGCATTACAAATTTATGCTCTGCTCATTGCTGCAGCAGTAATTGAAATCCGAAAGCCCTAAATAGACATTTCAAGTTCCAACTTCATCCGTATTTACTCGTAAAAAATTGGATTTAAGTTTGGAAATTTTTACAATCCTAGTTTAAAACAAGTAAAGAATCTCCACGTATGTAAGTATTATACTTTTTGAACAGTTGTGATACTTTGTCCATTTTAACTGTAATGCATGCCTTGTAGTAGTAGTTCGTAGATTTCAAATTCACCATTGAAAGACACTAGTCCCAATATGAATTGTTTCCTGTACCGAAAAAAAATCTCATTCTTCTACGTTTCGGACCGTCTCTTTATTTTTACAATTGTTTGGATAATTTTTTTTCCTGTCATCCTTTCCCCATAAATTTTTTCTTCCTCGGATTTTCCATTTATTTATTTCTAATTTATCTACTTAAACGTATGTGTTATGTGTATCTGCCGAAAAATGTATGTACATTCAAGCAGATTAATACACTGGATAGAGAAAAATTCTTTTGTAAACAAGCCTTTATTTACTTACTCCCGTCTGTTTGAATGGTTTCATGTGGACGAACTTATTATTGTTCCAGACTTTTTACAGCTTTACAGAAATCCCACACATTTGCTTATGTTCATATCCCTATATGGCCTGCTATACTTTTGGGAATACAGCGCAAGCTAAACTTCATACTTGCTAAATGAAATAATTTTGCCAACCCATTGAATCTAATTGGATATAAAAATACTACAGCCAGTTACCCAGTATCTCAATATTTAGATTATCTCTGTATACGCTATGCTGGTGAATGAGCGACATGAATGCTTGTTGGAATGATGAAACTCATCCAAATATCCCTTTATCTTTTATGCATATCGAATAAGAGAAAAAAGTTTCCGAAAGTTTCGTCAGCAATACAACATTTCTGTTCCATTCTATTATAACAACAGGAATTCAGTAGGTAGCATGCAATAACATTTCAGTGGGGAATACCTACCTACATCTAGGTATACCAAATATTTTGTTATTTATTCATCATAATGACAATGAAGCTTACTCTGTTCGGTTTCGTAGAATAAAATGAAAGTACATACATTGGGGTTCTGTAGAGGCACAAGAAAAGGGAGTCAGTCATCCAGTCATTCATCTTTGTTGCAGTCGTAATCCCTTGATGTTTTGTTAAGGATCTGTCAAGCGGGTAGACAACTTCCCTTGTTTGTTGTAATGATACCAGAAAATATGAGTTGCTGTCGTATGTATTCTGCTCGTCTTTGTGATTTGCAATATACATATGAGGATGGTGCTGTTTCTGCATCACATGTAACACGCAGTACTTAACTTTCTGTCTTGATGTTTTTGTGTTGTTTTCATTTCTGGCGTAGAGTTTTATTTGCTTTTTTCCATTTTCTATTCTTTTACGTCGCCGCCATTGTCTAGAAGAGAAGCGTCAGTTTTATATTTGTTTGAGGAAAGAAGGACAACAACATGATATCGTTGTAGAATTGGTAGCGTGCGGAGATGTTTTTATGAGGATATGGTAGCTGTAAATACACATACAAACACCCATTTCATTCTACAGTAAAAATAGGAATAGCCCTTGATGATTATTCAGCAGGGTAATAACTGGAAACAAGCGGTGTTGGTGGTGGTTGGCTGAGGAAAAATACATTGCTTTCTTTAGTTTTCCTTTTTTGGTAAGTCGGAGAAAGTTAAAATCCATGTCATGTCTTGAGAAAAATTATAGTTGATGCGTTTTTTTAAAAGAACCAGTAGCTGAATTGTCCCTGTAAGTCTTTTCACAATGCATTTTGTGGTTAGTTTTGCTGTAAATTCTATGGCCTAGTGGAATAAAGGAATAATGACAATGAGGCTTTTTAATGCGTATGGGGAAATAAAGTACATTTACATGTTGGCATTTGGCATCAACGTACGTATTATGCATGTATTAATGAATGCTATCATTATTCATCCTATTACAAGAGCTATAGTTCGGGTGGGTCGGGTGATAGTAGATGAAAGCCGTATCGGATATTGTGATGATGAGAAAGCCAAATGCATGGTAGATAATATGGAATGGGAATGAAAGTACCAAAGTGTTATGTTCATCCTTTTATAGAAATACTTAAGTAGTAGTAGCTACATAAGTATAAAGGTTTTATGTTTTTCTTTAGTACAGGAATGTATGGCAATATCATGAAAAGAGACAGTAGAATGATCGCTCGACTGAAATAGAATTAACATGTTAGTAGTATTGTTGTTGTTTACAATCTCATCTTTTGTTGTAGAATATTACTTTTATGGATGCAGCTAATGGGAAATTTTATTAAGAAAAATAGAGTATGTTTGTTTGTACCGTAGAACTAAATAAGCACAAGGCAGTAAAAAGGATGTGGATGACAGTGCATTTTATAGTACATAACAATAAATGGTTGCCATTTCCATTAGTTGTTGAAATATCTGTGATTCGTATGCAAAATAGAACAATTTGTTTAAAGAGGCATTCGAGATCACGAGCAACATACTTTAAATTTAATATAATCCTCAACAGTAATACTAAGAATTTTCATATGATAAAAATGGCTAAATCTTTTAGCTCTGTAATAATAATACGCAATATATCAAGCTTGATGGAAAATCAAAACCGTAAAAATTTTGAAAATTGGGTTGGACTATGTCTGCAGACCAAAGATTGGTAACTGAAGTTTTAGTAACTACTTATACTTACAGTAACGTAACTTAATTCTAACTAGGTTCGAAAAAGTTATCAATCTCTGACTAGAGTTACCGATTGTCACTATAAGACACAGCGGTAATTCACACTGCTTAAAGGAATGTTAAAAAGAACGAATAAATATTCGCATCTATAGCAGAGATGAAATGAAAGCAAGTTTTCACTTTTGACGTTTTTCTTGTTACTGTTGAAGGCTGTCTCAATCGCGTATTCATTGGATTCATAAATGTATGTAGGAAAAGTTGCTACATTTCATTTTGACAGCACAGTGTGAGGTAAATTTAGCAAAATTATAACGTATCTGACATATGCACGCATCAGTTGCTAACATGAAAGCCTTTAATGACAAATACGACGGGAGATAAGGATGATGATGACGATCAACAAGATGTTTCCGAGTCAGCAACTTTCTCCACAAACGAACTTGATTTTGATTGTACTGTGCTTCTATTCTACGGAATAAAAATTCTGTGTGCATGTTTCAACTTGTGCTCTTTTTCCATCTTTTATACACATACATGCACACTTTGCTCTCTACTCATTCTGTTTACTAAAATGGTTTACATTGAGTATTGGTTTGTGGCCGGTAGTAATGGTATGCCAGTGGGAAAAACTCGTTCATTTAGCAGCAGAAATATGATAATAAATTCACATTCACAGCTTCCTCCTAAAAAAAGGACACCCGTCCGCTTTCCTCGGTCACATTCAATTTCCGTAAGCATTTATTGCTCACATAGCCGTCCATCCTGTTCGGTTCAAACTTGATGACAAATGGTTACACCCTGTCAGTGGATAGGATATTTGATTTGAATCAAAGGCACAGGCAAAGGACTTTTTCATTATTGGTCTCGTAGAGGAAACCATAACGTGACCTGAATTTATTCAGTCGTGAACTAGAGTTAGTTGAAAATTTCCAATAGGAACGCAGTTTATAGAACCAATTGTGTATCCTTTCTGTTTTCCTCTTCTACTTTTCATTCTCTACGTCATTCATTTTCTTCTTCCACTCACACTCTTTCTGTGGTATACATATAATTTTACCGTTGCTCACACGGAACTCTTTTATAATGGAATCGATAAGAGGAAATTTTGAGGATTGGCCCTTTCTTTCACACTATTTACTTTTGAGAGACTCATGCCAGTGGTATGATACTATGATACCACTATAATTTTATGCAGGAATTTGAACCACTTTGAGTATTTCAGTGTGAAAGACTTTCTAGGGACATTTTGCTTGCTCTTTATTTATAACAGACTTCAAATTTTTGAAGCCAAATTTGATTGTAGCGAATTGGTTGTGCATCTAGTATCTAACTACTTACATACGTTTGGAAATTGTTCAGAAGACAGTAAGAGAGTTATAAATCATGTATTTACATCATTAAACTTTTGATAAATGACCTCCGATAATAATGGGCTTCCCGGCTTCCGTCCTTTGCATTTTGATAACGTTTTCTAATAATGCATGTCTCTTCCCTCCTTTGCCGTTGTAAGGATTATTGGACTTGACAAGCCGTAACTTATTTACAGAGAGTTTGAAGTTTGCATTCTCCAAGTTGCAGAATTGTTCCATTCCAGCTGTATGAAGTGGTGAACACATAGATGATCTAACGCACTACAAATTAGGAAGTGCATAAAAAAGTTGTCCTGGCTCATTAACGGTACACAAAGTAAACTTGAATTGCAATTCATGTCTGTTCCAATATTTGTTACCATTTATATCATCAACCGCAATAACAAACCGCAGGTTTTTACAATCTGCCAATATTTTTGGGAGAAAAATGCCAGAGATACGATTATTTTTGCATTGGAGACACGTAATGTGAAATACGCTTGCATTTTGTATTTGCTTGCATAGCAGGAAAAACTACGGATGCTGTGTAAACTGAAGAATATTTTTCTGATTTATGCAATGGAAAGTTCTGCAAATTAGTAATATAATATGCAGCATCGACACAAGTGCACTTTTATTAAAGGTTGTAATTAAAACAATTTAGCATTGAAGTGGTCATTACTTTTAACCTCTGATGATTAAAATTACCACTGTACGTGCGTGGTAGAAGCACCAACCATTTGTAGTTAATAATTAGTAATGTTAAAATAAAAGGCGAAAAGCCTAGTTATTAGCAAATTATATAACTATAGTAGATCTCTTTTATCATCATACCACAACTCTTACCGTCATCTTCAAATAATTGGATGGGCTGCACGTGCGAGACCTTCACTATGCATGCCTTTACGTACATTACAATCTTATTATTAGCTTTCATGATACAAACGAGAATTTGATAGGAAAGCTATACATGCAGATGTGAGGCTATTTAAACTTTACAATTGTTTTTAAGCAAAAGTTTGTAAGTTGAAAGTTTATTATAAAAAGAATCTTATGCTTAATCGATTCTTTTTTTGCCCCCTAAAGAAGTATGTTTTCAAGTCATGTGTAAACAATAAGGCATTATGAAAATTTACTGATTGCTTTGTCATGTAAAGTTAGTGAAGGACGGTTTTTATTAGAAGACATTTTCCTTCAACCATAATATTAGATTGAAATTTGCGACTTTAATAGTGCAAAGTCGTGTCGTCACAGCACATGAATAATTATGAATGAGACAGCATGGCTAACTATCCAGCTTTTGCTATGTATTTAGCTGTAAACATACCGTATGATATTTTCAAAACTATTTAATGGGAATAAAAAGTAGTTGTCGTAACTTCAGGGTTACAATCAGTATCAATGGATTTTATTTTAAAAATCCGACATACAGTTAAGTGCTTCATTACCGAACACTTTATAATCTTTTCTAAAACACTTAAACTCTTCTTTTAGAATGTTGTGAACCAAGGATATTTTACAGACATTGATATTTTATATAAGCTCCTGTTTGCCTCCTGGACGAAAAATAGTGTACTCTCATCTCTTATATACAAGAACGCATGCATATATACATAAATCTATAAAATGTCATTGAGAAGTTCCTTGTCGTCACATCATCATCACCATCAAATTTATTGTAATAGTGAGTTAAAGAAGCTCTCAGAAAAAAAACTTTCGTGCTTCACGCTGCTTACACATTGGCTTGGCTTGTCAAGATAATTTCCTTCTTTTTATAGTTTTTTACTTTGCACATTATTTCCATACCATGCATGAATGCCATGAGTTGGCTGAACGTTCTAAATGTGAAATCTGAAGTGTTGCTGTTGCTATTGTATGTAGCTCAAATACTAGAAACCTATAATACTCATGTTTTGCTTTTTACTTGGAGCATGTAATCATGTCTCCACTGAGGTAAAATAACATACGCTATATAGTACTTAACTTTGCCGTAAAAGTTCACTGCAACCACTAAAAAGCTGTAAGCAGTTCGAAAGCACTTGATATTGGTATAAAGTGGGTAGTAGTATCACATATTTTTTTTTAAAAAGGATGCAAAAAGTATGAGAGAAAAAGACAAATTTTGTAAAACGAATGGATATAGGTACCTACATAAGTAATATTACTGGTGGTGACACGAAATAAAGTAAAACTGTTTACTTTTCAATGCTTTCAAAAAGCTAAATCAGGCATGTCTTTCTAAACTCCTTACGAAAAATCCTGGCATTTTTAAAAAGTTGAAGAGTTTAGAAAACTGGAACAAAACAGTGTTAGTAAAAGCAGTGTGCATAGTATTATGTATTTACTACGTATATACATAAGCATTGCTTGATATCTTCACGACAAGCGTGAAAAATCGATGATCTTCAGAATGATAAAAAAGTTGCCATTTATAATAGACGGTTGAATTTACTTAAAGCGGATCATTTTCCTTCTGAGAACCTTCTTGAGTTGATATATTTTCATAGTCTACTTGTAAAAAATATGCCTGGGATGATGATAGTAGTGAAGGATTTTTCTGGGTTGGTTGGTGTTTACCGATGTGTCCTACATCCAAATAAGCATATAAATATAAACAAATCATTATTATTATTTGTTTGTGCATGGGCATAAGCGATTGAGCATTCACATAATACGCATCACCGCTTTGTGTGTACGTGTGTATGTAGTTTTTGGTGTTTTAGCAAGATAAGAAACAGATACCGAGTTAGTCAGTCGTGTCATTATGTATTGTAGACCCGCAAAAAAACTTGCATTTTTCGTAAAAAAAAGATATATATAATCCGCTGAAATAAGATGATAATGACGATAAGAAAATGATTTGCTGCGTACTGAAGACGATGCATGTATAGATAATTTGTTAGTTTGGTAGTAGTAAGGATAATGATACTGGCAAAGCATACAAATCTGCGTAAGTTTCATTTTGCTGGGCATGTAATGAATTTAATAGAAAAAAAAAGTTACTTCATGGTCCTGTTCTTGCATTTGATGGTGGTACCTTCCGACAGTCTTGTTGAGTCAGCGATTATTGATGTGAAAATGTGTATACATTGTACATACATACCTGGTTACACATAATATTATAAGCTCATAAGTGTAGCAGCGTTGTTCTGCTGCTGAGTGTGTAGGCACTGGCCCTGTAAAACTTGCTTGAATGTGGCATCTTAACATACATACTCGACGAAGTAAAATTTACCGTTGTTGAAGAATGAGCGCATTATTATCGCTTTCAGGTATTACCCTATGCAAATGTCTTGACATTTGTATTTTATCTTGTTGTTCATGGCAGATTTTTTTCTTGTTGTGCGGCTTGTTCTTCTTTTTTTTCCACCAGTAAAGTGCATGGAAAAGGCATTATACATCATTATCTTCTATCAGAAACAGTAACAATCTGAGAAAACCTATACAAAAAATAGATGCGTACAATTTTCGGTAAATTTGATATAACTGTACAAAGATGTGCATTTTATTATACACGATGTTCTTACCTCACGTCATATTGATAAGCGCTTTTCCTAGGGATTTGGCTTTGATTTTGATTGAAGTTCATAGTGTACACTCATATGCACGCTCATGCGACAATATAATCAGGATTGAGAGTGGATTTTACCTCTTGTGTTACACTTTGCAATGCACCAGTGCGGTTCAAATGTAGGTGGGTATTTGCCATTTCTGGCTTGAGGTGAATAAGTGGACTTCTGTTCAACTAGTTTTTTATCATCACACAGGCAGTACTTCAAGTCAGTTTCAGGGAAGATTTTGATGTGCGAAGGCGAGTGCTTTGTTAGCATGTCATTTTGCACTTTTCGCGACTAGATTGTTCTGCAACCAGTTGAAAAGTATGCATTAAAGTTTTCTAGCGCACGTTCGGAAAACAGGGGGTGACACAATTCCCATTTATTTATACCTATCAAAGTATTACAGGTAAATTAAGTTTAAAAATTAAAATGCAGAGTATCAATTTTCTCCTTTGAGCTTAGATTAAATAGATGGCTTTTGGACTTTTTGGAGTGAATTTGTAATTACATTAGTTGTAGTAGTAGTGGTGAAATCATATTATACCTTTATTTGTCGACCCTTTCCCAAATTCTGAAAAGTGAAGTGACACGACGCGACAGATCAGATATGCGCTGTAAAAAATAATTTAAAGTATAATAAAGTCCTGCCTTTACAACACTCTTTCATAGTGTTTTAGTAACTTGACATACTTTTTTCCTTTCATTCAATTTACTCACTTCATTCTAATCACTTTTTACACGTTCAATTAATATTATTTTTAAAGACATGTAAGCACTTAGCAGATCACATCATTGGCGAGTTTTCAGTTTCGTTCTATCATCATGTCATGGGCTCATTAATGGTGACAAATGCACCATCACATAACGGTGAAGTGCGTCACAAACTCGCTCTTTTTGGCGTATCTGGAAGAGAACATGGCTAATGAAAGTTGCCTTTTCACTTATTTAGGTTACGATCCACTACCATTACATGCCTGTTATGTACCGTGTATTTGAGTCTGCTGAGTACAACACAAGTGGTAAATAGTGATGAGTGTTGATGCGAAAAGGGGGAAATGAAAAAATCTAATTTGACACTAGAGAAGCGAGTCACATGAGAAGAGTGTGACATTTAGGGAAACCGAAAGCATACTATATACTACACAAATTTCCATTCAATATATGCTTTCAACTACGCTATAGGTAGTTGTGCTTGTGTTTGTGGTTAGAGAGTTCCATTTCGAAACGTAAATAGATTTTGACATTTTTTTTTAAAGCAAAAGGCTACCTTTTATAACACTGCATACTTTAAGCATGAGTCATATTATTCAGTTTCAGTAGGAAGGAAGATAAAACAGGAATAATTTTATGACTTTAAATATTCTAGGCACACAGTAGGCCATGTAACAAGAAAGGAGTCATAATATTATTACTGTTATTATTATTATTATTATTATTATATGGTCAACAAAATATACATGCAAAACATTGCATGTTTTAGTTTTGTGGCTCAGCGGAAGTTTGGCTTCGGATGTGGTGGTGGTGAAAGCAATATCTGAAATGAAGCGAAAGATTGCATCCGTGGTGTTTCCCTTTGTTTATCCAAATAACTTTCTCCGTCCAAACTCTCCATGTAATCGTTAGCCATTGGGAAATCAGTTGCCGTTTATATGAGTCAAGCTAAGCTGAACTCCCAGAAGGCACATAACATAACCCAAATGTCGTTTTCCTAAAATGGTACACTGTATTACTTGGCTTTTGGTTAGAAACAGCGTAATATTCTTATGCATTAACATTTTTGAAGATGTGCAACTTAAAGTACAATCTAAACGCATCATATTTTCTAGCTTTTTTTCTAATATTAAGCGAAAAGAGTGCAGTTCAGTTGAATATCAAAATTACCCTGAAAAATTGTGCTGTTTCAAAACAGAAGCTGCTCCATAAGTGAAAAAAAAGTTCCAAGGATTGTTCTTAAATTTAATTTTGGTAATAATATCTAGAAAAGTATAATAATAAGAAGAAAAAAATCCTGACTTTTTGTCACAACTTTTTCATTTGTGTAACATATGTTTCACATGAAAAATTTGCGAGTTTGAGGCTACTTCAACATTTAGTTTACGAGTTCCTTTCATAAGAAACAACGCCGTGAACCGTGAAGAAAAGTAGAAAACATTTTCTCCCTTCAGGATATGCGTTGTTCCTGCAAAAAAATAAAATAAAATTGTAATTTACGGTTATGATTCCACTATAATAAAAGACATGGTTGTGCTGTTGGCTGGAAGAAACAGCAAAGTTGTCGTCATCACCATCAAAAGTATTTTAGCAGGCACATGTTAAAATTACTTTTCTCGTTTCTAATTTGATAAAAATCTACGACTAGTACGACTCATCCTCTAAAATATTTTTTTGATTGCGCGACCATTCTAATTCAGAGTTTTCTGCCTGCTGTTCACTTTTTGCATGCAAGAAATATGCAAAGTGAAAGCGGCTTAATGGTTACATAGATTTATATCTAATTTGGTACTGGATGGCTACATTGCTAGTCTTTTTTAGTAGAACTGTAGTACATTACAGTTAGCCTTGTATCATAGAAATCCTAACCCAAATGAGTCTTACACGATTAACGAAAACGTTGGAAAATAAACTTGCAGGAAAATTACTTTCCTTCATAATATTCTTAGTTAAGAAAAAAATTTTGTGAAAAAAATAAGGGAAAACAAAATGTCTAGTAAAACAAAACTTGTATTACGTGCATTAAAGGTTTAATATTGTAATATTAATCTTAATAAATAGCGTTTCTAACAATTGCCATACATATTTCATTTTGTTATTCCAGATTCCCGAGCACGGACTCGCAAGGCTCAACGAGGTATGTTACAAAACATGACAGGTTGCAATAAAAAAGGAGAAGAGAATGAAGGGCATGTAAAATAACGGGAACACATGAGTACGTGTCTGCGTGTACGTCTTCCCAGCCGCCGCTGTGGCCGTATGTATGTTTCTCATATCGAACACTTTAAGCCTCATTTAACCTTACAAGACACGTTCTGTATTATTGGATTAAAACAGCTTTTTAATGAAAGCCAACGGAAAGTATAATTTAACCTTTTCATTCTCCTTCCTTTGGCACAATTCTACATGTAAATTTTTTTGAACAGGACCCGACTTTTTAGTGTTTTTTTCGCCGAGATTATACAGCTTTGATTGTACATTTTTCCATATAAAACATAAAACATAATAATATTATGATAGGAATTTCCTATGGTAGAAACCTAAATCTAACATAATACCTTCTCAAACAAACTTGATGGGACTCCCAAGTTGCAAAATTTATATTCCGGTGTGGTCGCTAAATTATGAATGTGGTTTGGAATGTGTGTGTGTGTAAAAATAGAATGGTAAATGAAAGGAGCAGAGTTAGAGATCACATTTGGGAATTTAAACATGCTGTATTTTTAGGACTGTCTTGTACATAGGTATAATAAAAAATGCATTTTGAAACAGATGTAGACACGCATACGATTTTAAAAGGGTACGACCAGCAATGATTCATAACTTTAGAACGACTGAGAAAAAAAACACAAAACTGTAAGGAATCTATAATGACTTACAGAGTCCCTTCCTGTAACATTAGGAAACTACCAAAATAAGTAAGTTTACTACTACTACTACTACTACTACACTGCAAATGAGCTTGTTCGTTTTTTTGCTGAGTCTGCATAATGAAATTGAATTTCTAAATTTAAAGGCACAATTTCGTTCGTATGAATCGTATGATGCTTGCAGTAGTATTCGCATAAGCAGTTGGCAACAACATGATGCCATGCCACAATAATCATTCTATCATGATGGTAGGCAGCTGAAAATGTTATTATGAATGATAGAAAAGTGTAATTTACATGTGATTGCATATACTTTGGGGAGAGGCTGGTATTATGTGACATACATGACAAAGGTATATATAAATGTATAATGTAGAAACTAATTTTGGTTACTGGTTACATTACTTTGGGTAACCTATGTCTTGTGTTTTTCCTCCTCGCAATTGTGGTTGGAAACTATGTACTACTACAGAGTGAGAATTCATGGATAAAAGACATGAAAAAAGACAACCAAGGGACATGTTACATTATTAGCTATCTAATAAGAGAACAGTCCTAGTAAGCTCAAGCTCTGCTTGAACTTTTTCGGATCAGTATGTACTATGCTTAAAGGTATGTACATATTTCTCCTATGTCGTAGAATCCTTCTACTTTAAACGGCTAGTTTCCTAAGCTGCTGTCCTTATACCAGCATTATCATTAAACTGCATTTTGTATGTAAGTAATGGACAGTGGTGTTGGCCCACCAGTGGAGAATAAAGAAAGCAAATATAAACCGCTAGTATACACATAACTACTTAAGTACAGGTACATTGGCATATAAATGGGTATATCCATCCACACGGATGAAAAGAGAAAAAGAGCAAAAGGGAGGAAACGAGAGTTTTGTGGAAAATTTACAAAGAAAAGAGTCCCACTACTTTTACTTCCTCCTCACCCTCTCTTTCTCTCTTATACGGAATTCCATCTGCACACATGTGGCGTTCTACTTGAGTTTCACTAACACTCGTTATTTTTCAAAGAAGGAAACTGCAAGAGAATTGTACTTGGCGAATGTGATGTTTTTTGCTACTACTGCTGCTGGTAGAGAGAGAGAGAGAAATATCCGACGGAGCGTGTTTGAAAGATTTGGTAGGCAACATATATGGCAAAAAGAAGAAAAACTTGTGCCTTATCATTTCTTCTTCTGTGTCCATGCTAATAATATATGTATACGACAATGTCTCACGCTTATGCATGCCTCCGAGCCAACAATAGCAGCAACCAGTCAGCCATCCACTGAGAGTTTTCTATCTTTGCACACAGCTGAGAAGGGATTGTGGCGGTGGAAAAGGAGGAGAAAGTGAGAAGAGGAACTAAAAATAGAATTTACGATTGTACTATTATGAACATAATGTATGTCGTCCATGTCCTTTACCCTAAATTTCTTTAGGGAAGTGTACAAGTGTGTAATAATATGTTCATTTTGTTCATGTATGTATGCAGGTACACACAATAATATGTGCTAGTACCTCTACCAGCACTGTATCAACTTTCACATATATGTATATTATTATCATGTCAGAGATGTGATGATGCTAGTCCCGCAGAAGTAGGGACAAATAAATGCTGAATGTGTATTTTGAGCAATACTGCTGGTAAACGTGCAGTTTATTTATTGGGTGGGATGATGATGATGGTGGAACGATAGGGAGAAGAGAGTGAAAACGCACAAAACCGAATGTATCCACTTCCTGTATTTGGATGGAATGTAAGTGGAAAATGGTAACATCATTAATACTGGTATCTCTACGATGCGAAGAAGATCCAGTGGTCTATAATGGACTTTTATAGTAAAGTGCTCTCCAGGAATGTACGCATTTAACTAGAATAACAACAAAAGTACCTTGTTGGTGGCTTCTAGCTTATAAGCAGTCCTCTTCAACTAAAGTTGTTGTTGCTGATGATGATAATGGTTTGTATGGCTTTTCTATCACGTATTTGCAGTATTTATTTATTCCGATTAATAGTGTAAATAAAATTTATCATTTGACAAAGATAAGTGCATGGTTTGTTTACCCAATATTTTGGAAGAGCCGTTATACCTTCTTTGTTATTCAGTTACTGAAAGTATCTCAATTGTCTCACTTGCACATTTGCAAAAGTTGGAAAATTGAAGATGGAGGAGAAGAAAGAAAGAAATGCAAGAAGACCTAGCTAGCTATCTCCTTAAGCTAGAGAAGCATTAGTGACACTAGCAATAGATGAAAAGGGGCACAACTTTCTTTTCCTAGAAGATGACTATAATATGTCTAATAATAATATGTATAATATCTGTTGTGCTAGGTAAGAACTAAAAAGTTGGTACTTTAGGGCAAAACTACTTTAGTAAAAAAAGGAATAGTAAAGGCATGTCATACTATTACTATATTGCTAAAGTATTTTATGCTTGTAGTATCATGCCTCATGCTTGTCTTCAACTGCTACACTTTGATAAAGAAAGAAGGCAAGGACCCTCTTTTTCAGCCAAAAGGAGAAAGTTCACTCACTCAGACTTTCCTCTATAAAACCTTGTTTTTTTCCTTCTTTTCTCTTGCTCCTTTTTCTTTGTGATGCCACTTACTTTGTAGTTTAGCCTTTTTACTATAGTTGGCGAACAGCAATAGAAACTCCAAAGTTTAATTTTCTTTGCGTTTTTCATTCTGTAGGAATACAAGGCGGGTTTAATAATATGAGCTTGGTTGGACAGATTACTTATGTGCTTGCTTGCATACATACTACAATATTACAAGAGTATGAATCATTACAAGGAGGTACTTTTATATAGCACATTCCAGTGAAAGGATCAAAATACACAACTTTTTCTGTACAACAGGGTACCACATATTATATACGTTATTAACCACCCGCAAACCAACTTTTCTCGTTCCATAATAACCGCTGATCTCATAAATCGCTCGGTTGGCTCATTCGTCAGCAATACAGAGGAAAAAAGCTTTCTTTCTCGTTAAAAGGGATAGTCTGTTGAACTTGATAACGGTTAGTCATTCATCCAGTAATGGAATTCACTTTATACTACTACCAAAATTTTGTATTTGTAACGGCAGGTGTTCTTTGGGAAATGGGATTCACACCTATCTAAACAATTTTCTCCACAAATTGCAAGACAAAAAAAAAAAGTTTTCCAGTTTTAGTTACACAACAAGTGTTTTAAATGTACTAAACTCAAGTAGTGGATGAAGGTGAAAGCTGTTTTGCTTGGCAATATTACCTTCTATTTTTCTACCTATATATCTGTACAATGTTCCCTGCATGCAACTTGATTAAAGAAAGCAGTGGAGAGTGATGATGTTGCAGGAACCAATTGTCACTTTCTTCACTATAATTTTAATTAGTAGCATACAACGTACAGGATACGAATGAATGTACATGTTTCCGTTAAAAGTTAGTGAACCCTGGCTGCATGTAACTGATGTTATTTTATTGCATCCTTCATGATTTCTAATTCCACGAACAAATATCTTCAGGTTATAAAATACCCTCTTTAACAAATTTTGGCATGTTCGTATATTTTCTCAAGTCTTTTGCCAAGAATCAGAAAGCCGCCAAGTGGATAGTTCAATAATATAAAGGATACATCTTGGTAAACTGCTAAAGTTGGATATTTATCAGTATCTGACCCGCATGAACTGACGAACAAACGAACGACTAAGGTTGCAGTTAGTCTCAGCCGTAGGCTTCGTACCATTCATTTCCTATTATTGATTTTACTTCACTTCCACACATTATGGGGGAGAGAGAATCAATCTTAATAAAATTTCGTCTACCCTGTAAACTCGTTGTAATATTTGTTTATAATAAGGAGCAGTAGTTTTTTATTTGATACGGAACACACATATAAATGTATACTTTCTAGAATTATTTCCACATTCATGAACTTTCGTAAAATATTCTACAGCTCGGTCGTTAAGGAATGTATAGAGATTTTGCTAGAAAAGAGCTGCGATGATTGTCGGTTTGCTCTAATAGCAGTGGCGAAAACATCACTAAACAGCTAAGGAAGGAAACGTCTGAAGAATACTGATTTGAGCATTTAATGGATGGGCTAGCTAAATTAAATGAGAAGTTTTTTTTTTCGTATTCTTGTGCTTATTTATGTAGTCCACTCCTTCTTCCGAAGCTGACATGGTAGAATTGATGAGCACATGGGGAAAAGCTAGCTTCGTGATAAAACTCATTCCCTTTTTTATTCTACTTATTGTTCGCTTTAAGCAAGTTTTCTCAATACGTCTTTGCACCCCTTTTCCTTTGGCTATAATATCGCAATCCTGCTAAATCTTCGTCAGACTAAGCAGTAACAGACAGCACATCGGTTAGATGAAAACGTGCTTGCGTGTATTTAATCTATTTTTTTTGGAGAAAAGAGTTTTGATGGGATTCGATATTGAGGGAGAATGCAACTAGATTAAAAGATTTAACAAAGAAGCTGGTCAAATTTTAAAAAGTTTCTTTCATATTGAGGCAGCAGTAGTAGTAGTAGTAATTTGCAGTGAAGGTTCATCCTTTGAAGTTCCCCAGTACATTTACCTAGGGAAGCACCAAATGGAAGAAAGACGTAGGCTTTTTTATTTGATTCCAACATTTTCAAAAACTTGTTAAGGAAAATCCTTCCTTGCCCTTTCCTTGTACAAAAGAAATAAAAATAAAAATTTAGACTGACTTGAATGATATTGGTCCAAGAAAAGAAAAGGATAGTTCTGCTCATGGACTAAATTTGTTTTGGAAGCGAGCTATGTGTAGATGTGCTACTGCTTGTTGAATGAAATCTAGAGCAGCTACCTGTTTTGTTTTCCAGTTCAGTTTTCCGTCTTTATTGAAAGAAATGGACAAAATGATAGGTACGACGGTATTCTATTACCTTGTGTGTTCTTTGTTCGGCCCGACTGCTGACTTGTTATTAAAACCCAAGAATGTGCGTATGCTTTTTCTACATATGCAGCTTTTCTGAGAGGCAGAGAAAGAGATGAAGACAGGAGGTCTTAAAGCGGAGATCAAATGTTTTTAGATACTTTTTTTGTATTTTAGGTAGAGAAAAACGGAATTGTGTTATCCCCAACCGAAAATGGAATGTTGTGTGAGTGGATAGGAAGAGGGTAAAAAGTAGGTGAAAGTTAAGTAACCATGCTTTATACTATTTGATGTGGTAGCCATAAAATTTTCGTGAGGAGGGAGAGCGTAAGGCTATTAAGGCTCCTAGTTTGATGATAGTTTATTACATGTACTTTTTGCACTAAATTGCTCTCCTGTCGAAACGAGATTCCCTGTGGCTGTGGAATGTAAAAGCAAATGGGATGATATTGCAGAATGACTGTGGCTGTTGAATGGTAGTTATTGTAATAGCTGTGTTGGTGGGTGATAACACATTCTTCGTCTCTCAGTTAACGACAGGAAGGTTGATTTGGTTGGATAGAAGAACTGCTACTCTGTATTTGGGCCGTACTGCTGCTTTGTTGCCGTAGTCAGTCACCAGAATGGTTTTGAACAATATGGAAATATGGTGCTAGATTAGCCATGTCAGTAACGGTGGTGGTAGAAGTACCGTTGTAATCTTAAGTGGGTATTGCTTTTAAAATAAAATGTAAGTGGAAAACCCATGACAGATTAGATGTAAGTGGGCAGGGGAGCAAATTGCGCAGCGGAAGGATTGGAATAAAGATTGTCAGTCTACTACTGTATTATAGAGAGAAAAAAATCGATATTTGTTAAAAATTATTGAAACTGAAAACTGAATGACGTGTTTGTGAGCTTGGAAAACAGTAGGCTTAAGCACTTGATCCTTTAATGTTGTGTCGGTATTAAAATATTTTCATTTTTTTTATTCTTGTTATTTTTACAGCCAATGCACCACCACCAGAGGATATTCAAATTCGGCCACACGCCCTTTCCGTCCATTCTTATAAGACGCCAACGTTTTGTGACTTTTGTGGAGAAATGCTCTTTGGATTAGTGCGTCAAGGGCTCAAATGTGAAGGTACATAATATGTAAAACAATAATCTGAAACATTTTTTTGATTCCTTTTCGCTTCGTAAGTAACATGATTTATTCATTGTTTTGCAGGATGTGGCTTAAATTACCATAAAAGATGTGTGTATAAAATACCAAACGATTGTAATATGAGATACAACAGACGAAGATCTTCCTTTCTTGGTGTGCCTCGAAGTCCCTCAGAATCTGGATCGATCAGCTCCATCTCTGCGTTGTCTGATGACAGCAGCGTGTTGTCTCCAAATATAGTAGGAGGACTGGTAAGTATTCCGTCTTACACAATAATTTCATCGCACTTATGTGCACGTACGTAGTACGTCAAATGAAAATTATTTATACTCTACCCGACAATTTTTTACGTGATGATATCAACAACATAGTAGCTTTACAGAG
>JAHZMZ010002010.1:0-38548 GCA_027743805.1 Lepidocyrtoides sp. E14
TGTGCTTAGTGCTTGCCTCTACTCTACTCTGCATGACATTCTCACACTTATGGCACCCACATTGGCAATGGCAATTTATTCACAAAGAAAACTCATCTATGTATGTACCATTATTATCACACACATTGCATACTGTATGGAACGGAGTCAAATGAAGAAAATGAAGTGAAGCCATGAATGAATGAATGAAAACTTGAACAAAAGTGAAAACATTTTGTGAAGGAAAGAGAAAGTAACATTCAAGTAATAATTTTGGTGTAATGAATGCAGCAATAAACTTTCAAATGAGGGTAAATTCTCTGCGCCATTCCAAAATGAAACATCTCTGCTTGCAAACCTTATTCTTTGTCCATGGTTTGTGTTTTCGAGCATTTGCTCACACTCCACGATTTAATACTTTCAACTTGATCTTCCACATGCTCGAAACAAGTTGCCAGCAACGCAAACAATCGGCAGCAGAGCAAGGGTGATTCAGAAATTTGATCATCTTCATCAGTTTCGGGTGGAGGTGTTGCTGAAGAAAGCTTTGAGTTGGAAGAGCCAGTGCTGCTACTGGTGAGTGAAGGGTTGCTGGAAACAGTAAATTTCTTATCTGTGCTGTTGGCAGTATCTAGTCCACTACTCACACTAATTGTACTATCACTGTGAACAATTCGAATTGGACCAATTATTTTATTCTCTTTAGCTTTATTTTTTGGGGAGCGATGAGGAATTTTCAAGATGGGAGGGAAATTGTCCTTGGTCATTTTGCTGAATACTTTTTTCTCTCCAATAAACTTTTTAAACAATTTTTTGAGTTGACAAAGGTGAAGCAGTGATGGATTCAATTGTCATCACGGAAGTGTTCAAAGGATCACCTGTGCTAAAGTAACGCAACTGGAACTACGACTAGACAGACAAATAATTCAATTATGTACTTATTATTTTCTAGTTTTGTTTCTTGACCTAGCAAGTTTGACCATGACATACATATTAGTTCGCAACATTTTTTACATAAACCTAACAAGGTATTATTACTATGTATTTACTATTTACTTATATAAATCTTATGCTGGTATGCTGCGTTATTTTTCAAATTTCATATGTCATGTATTTACATGAAAAGTAGAAAATTGTCATAAAAATTCTGCGTCGTATTATAATAATTGGATTAGTAAGCCGCAACTGCCTCAACTCAAAGTAGATTTCATCTACGAACTCTCTGGTCACTACACTACTGGACTACCTCATGCTACAACATGTTTACTGGAAACCTTATAAAAACAAAGTATCGTAATAAGAAATTTAGCTGATAGTTTTATTTTGAAATCATTTAAATGTATGATAAATTATATAACAAACCAGCGGTATATATTTTCTGCTATGTTTAGATTCAAAAGATTAAAAAAAGACATTCAAATATAGTAAATAAACATCCTTTACAGGAGCTGCATAATCTTACGCAGCAACCTTGCGATTCGCTTGTGGAATCGTCATCATCATTCATGGTGTATTTCCGATAAATTTCTGCGTGTTGACTGGAGTCGTCCATTGGCGCTGTTGGCATTTCGTTGCAATCTGGTTTTTCAACAGATTCGTATGAAACGTAATCACCTCCGTGTGATTGAGTGTGACGATGATGATGTGAGGTTATCAAACTTTCACTGCCCATTATTTGCCTGTTTCTCCATGAAATCACACCCAATTTTCTTTAAAATTGTTGTTTACTCGAGTGTTTAAACAAATTGTGAAAAAATATATTGCGAATCGTAATTTACAAATTTTCACTTTACAATGGCTGTGGACATGAATTTTGCAGACAATAGTACAGGTTGTTGTACCACATTCAACTATATTTGTTTGCAATTGTAATAATTGTAGCCTACTTCAAAAAGCTACTCGTTCACTTTACTGAAAGCTTGAAAACAATAATGATCCTTTAAAAGTATGAAATTTCATCCCAGTATAAGCCAGTCTAGAAAAGTAGTTACTTGACTTCATATTGCTCTGTTGGTCTCACTGTTTATCTCTCTTGCGGTAATGGGAATCAGGAAACGTCATTTGCACTGCAATAAAAAGCTACTTATTTGTGTTTGTAATGTAGAAAGCCAGTCTAATGACTTGATTGTTATTTGTTATTACATTGAAATTCGTATGCAATGTCGAACGAAAAGTAGGGCCACGGTTTCTAGTTGATAGGTTCCGATTACCATTTTTGTACTGAAGTAGTTAATATTTTAGTACTTGAATTTTCTGCTTTTATTTTGTTCTAGCGAAGCAAGTGTCCGTTTGTATACAGTATGCGTGATGATGAATTTCAATTGAAGTCATGGTCAAATGAATTTGGAGGCAGAAATTAGTAGTTGCTAAACCGCGTGATTGTACTTGAACCCACCATTAAACAGCTTCATAAAATACCATCATAATTTACACAATAAAAAAAAGAACTTGCGTTTAATTTAAGTTGAACAGTACAATTTGCTCAAAATCCTGGTCAAGTATAAGCTTGTACATATCCATTTCATTATAATATTTTACGCATAATATTTTCAACCTTTGACATAAATCATTTTTTATTTTTACTGACGGAACTAGTGCATAAAATTTTAAAAACTCCTGGTAGGGATTAGGAATTCTTTTTTATTGCTTAATTCTTGTCGTCATCATGCATGCTTATTGAATGATTTGTGCATATGGTATGGTGAGTATTAACGAATCGCGAGGATGGCAAGCAGCATTTTTGAAGTTATGTGAGAGCAGGCTTAAGAATGAAAAACGTGCATAATCGGAATCAAGGCGAGATCATGCCTTTGTTATTCTAGCTACTCTCTTATATAAATAGCACTTTAATTGGGTTAATTTGGAATTTTTAACGCTTTCACCAATTTAGCATTTTAAATGTCATTCAGATATGTCCAGACTTTAAATGTTCCGTGACATGTGTGTAAGTTTGTAAATACATTCACGCGTGCTTCTTACAGATTGTTCACGCACCACTCAACAACATCTACTAGCTACGTACTATTGACTATTCAGCATTCGTAATAAAGGCATGAGAGCAAATATTTCAATTTCATTACTACGGACTCATGAGACATGAGTATCAAGTTCAATCTTTGCTAAATGTTGATGGATGTAACATTGTTTTTTCTATTCTTCATTGATGTTTAATTGCCATCTCTCCAAACTCTTTTGTTAATTTTCCCCTCCAAGTTAATTTCGACATGCACATGCCCACTTGCAAACTTCAAATTACTTGGGTAAACCGAAAACCACTATAGCATAAGTTACAATTAGTCCAATCATCTGCAAGAAGCGTAATAATTAAATATTAGATATACTACTGAAGTTTTTATATCAGCAAAGTTTCTTATTATGAGTAAGTACGCAGTGTTATTTATCGTTAACACTTACAGAGCCGAACGTGTTGTATGTCACGGTGAAAAACTTGCAGGATACTCCCAAGTTGTCAGACTCGATTTGGTTTGTCAAAGAAATAAGTTTCATTCTGTCCTCGAGTGAAATTGCTCGCTTTCTATTTGTATGGAACTCATACACCCATTGTTTCATGGATCCTTGAATCTATGCATTTGTATTTTCAATTTCATTAGCACAGATGCGTTTTAAACAAGCTCAAAAAATAGTCTTCAAAATCCTTTAAACTGTTAATCAATATTGAAAAAATATTGTTTACTTCAGCATGAATTTGTGACGATAATGTCCATATAATCAAGGTGTAAGTGGTGTAGAAAAACATGTTTACTCCTTCCAATGCACTTTCAATATTATGAAAAAGTTCAAATGCCAAGCTACTTGGAGTTTTTGCAAAATATGTGAGGTTGGTTAAATATATTAGCAACATGGGTGTGGTTATCAAGGCGTTCACTTGGCTTAGAAAATGCTTCATCGCACAGTAAAGTGAAACTCCCTAAAATTACATACATAGGTAAACAAATACATATATTCGGTTTATGTTTTGTTCTACCGAATAAGAGGCTAATGTTTGATTTCTACTTTTCGGTGTGTAAATTAATTTACCTGCTCAAACCGTAAGTCAGGATGAAGAATTTGTATTTGGTGTGCTTTCCAAACTTGCCGCATTGTTAGCAAAATACAAACTAATAAAGCATGTTGAAATATGTAAAACCCTGAAATAATCATCAGGCTAGGGACTAAGGAATATTGCATTAAAATGATTATCCCGTTATACAAATATGGGGTATTCGTAAATAGAATCCCAAAATCTTGCATAAGATTCATCATGAAACCTTGAACAGCATTTGCTCTGCTCTGTGCCTTACAAAATGGTTTGCCAAGTACACGGTAGAAGATTAGATGGATGAGAAACAATGAAAATATAACCATGTACTACAAGTAGAAAACATGAAATCGGCTTCAGATGAGTAGACAGTTAAATTTTTCATTGCGCTTACATGTAATCTGTATAGTGTTTCTATTAAGCTGAAGCATTTTGTAATATTTTAATAACGACCATTACCTGTCATTTTTTAATGCCAACTGTGAAGGGATATGACTCGTTAATAAATTTGACAAACTGACGCTGCCTTTTCCAGAGAAAGTTGACCATGTACAAATATACTACAGAACTTACAGTATTTTGCACCAACTGAAACACCAGATTCAAATTCTGCTGATGATCTTCTTCCTGCCATTGTTTTATAGTTGCTGCCAGCCAAGCCACAGAGGTACAAACGCCTAGCAAATGCAGACTCATACAACACACCTACATAATGAAGTGTTTTAAAGAATTATTATGGCTGCCGTTTAGTCAGACTCTTAGGGGTACTGCTTTATTTTGATTAATTTTTTAAAAATTTCAACTACCATACATGAATGAATGAATGAATGCTCGTATGCGTACCTGTTGCAAGCAGGAAGTTTGTAAAGTGAAATATTCCGCCTGTGAGTCCCATATAACTCGGTATGGAGTCAACTTAAAAAATGCGTAAATATTAATGAGAATCGTGACATAGGAATATCTTGTGCATTTTTTGAAAGCTAAAGGAAACATTCGTCAGATTTTCTGAGTGACAACAAAATGTATGACAGTGTTTAATTTGATACAACAAAAACAAAACGTGAAAGCAAACGTTTGTTTGGATAAATGTTAAAAGTTTGCTAAAAAAAAGTCAGCTACTTAATTATTATACGATACGTATTGCAACCTGTGTTAGTAGAGAGAGAATTTAGTGAAATTAGCCACTATCCTGGTCCATTTGAGAAGGATTGTACTATGACAGTTAAATTTTCATGCGTGTTTTTAATCAAGTAAATTCAAAGCAGAAATATTTCTAATATCTGAGCACTTGTGCAAATATGGATGAATATTTATCACCTTTTAAAAAACAATTCAAGTATTTATTTTCTTTAGTTTATTTGGTTTCATTAAAAATACACAACCTTTAATAAATAACTTAAGTCTTCAGTTTAACATATTTAAAAATTTCGATTGATTGCATTTCGCATAAAAACAAACAAAACTGCTAAAACATTTGTAAAAATTAAAAATATGAAAAAGTCCATTAGGAGCAAAGTAGGAAAAAATATCTTCAAAATCCAACCTCATCATCTTCAAAGTCCAACGTATACTCTCCATTTTTACCAAATTTTTTCTGTTTAAACTTTTTCTTCACACCACCCCGTAAAATAAACATGATTAAACCTACAACAATTTCGCCAAATAGCATTCCCGCAACCACTACTATTCCCATCCATCCAACCCAAGTGTCCATTTCAAATCCAAAGTATTTCAGAGCTTTTGCACTGGTATCGATTTGACACTGCAACTGGGTCACAATTGTAGCGTCGTGTGTTAACGGATTATTTGGACAGGAGAAAGTCAGCGGCTCGCTTAATTCGCTTCGCAGTACATTTCTGTATGTCCATGCTACCGGGCTCAAATACCTAAGAAATCTACACCAAGACCCAAGGTCAAGAATGTGAATTGGAAAGTATGATGCAAGGGACAAGGGTAGAAAGAGTAAATACGTAAGGGTCACTGAGAGTGTGTGAGAAATAAAACAATTGATTAAAGTCCGCAGTAGCGCTAGGATCGTGTAGGCGTATAGGAGAACATAACCTGAAAGTTACACAGAAAATATTAGTTGTAGTGCGAACGTCATCATTACTGCGTCATATCAATATTTGGAATCTATGAATCACCAATGTAATAGTAGAACACGGTTTCATTTTGTTGGAGTCCAGCCATGACATACGCTGGGATGATGTAGCCTAACAAAATACTGCAGATAAATGGCAACTCGAGCAATGTCTAAACATCAAAGAATTTTATATTAGTCAATTGAAATTGTAAATATGTCAATTGTAAGATTTTATGGTATTATTTTTTTGTAAAACAATCAACCTTTGCAACAATGAACATGGCTCTTGAATATAAACCTTCGGCAATGTCTCTGGTTACATAGCGCATCTCTTTTCTGTCGTTGTGCAGAATGAGAAGAACTACAGGCCAAAGGCCAAGGCATAGGAGAACCCAATGGAACCCTAATCTATCGTTTAAATTATTTTGATCTTGAGTAACGCTTAGACGTATATTCCAGTATATGGCACCGATGAGGATCGAGAGGGTGGCGGAAAATAGTAAGGTTGTAACCCAAGTTATGATGTTCCAGGGAAATTTTAAAATAATCATGTACCTGAATAGAGGGTAAATACAACCAAAATTAAAATCACTCTTCCCAAGTTGTCAAATTACAAACTAAATT
Source organism: Lepidocyrtoides sp. E14 (assembly GCA_027743805.1). Lineage (NCBI taxonomy): Eukaryota > Metazoa > Arthropoda > Collembola > Entomobryomorpha > Entomobryidae > Lepidocyrtoides > Lepidocyrtoides sp. E14. The sequence goes on from JAHZMZ010002010.1 coordinate 6,726, forward strand.
GAAGGTTTAACTAACATCCAAACTCTAAAGAATTGCATTGCAGCATTTGGCGAACTAATTTTTCGTGGAAGTTGCTGTGGAGGGCTTGATGAAGGGTCAGGAAGGGGCTCTTGTTTTCTTCTAAAGGACTCTGCCAGTGTTTCAATTCGTTGGCTGGATTCTAGTAGAGCTTCGTTTGACAGTGTATCAAGTGTTACCTGCAGTACATAAAATTACTATTTTTAGCTGTCTAGCTTTTTAAACATACTCCAAATCTTGTGTACATCAGATCAGTATTAGGCAATCAGAGAGACTCTACAAGGGAGGATCTGACCGGACTAAGGCCAAGATCATCCAGCAAATGCAGCATCTGAGCGAGAAAAAAAATTCATGCAAAATAGCGGATGTGAAGATCGTAAATGCTGCTGAAGCGAATCATGCTAAAAACTTTGACAAAAAATTTACCTTTTTTCTTTTCTCACCCCGCCCCATTTCTAATTGCATTCCATGAAACTGCATTGTTTGTAGTACAGTTATGTCCGGATGTAATCTGTAGTCTCTCCGAACATAACCGACTCTTGAGCCAAGTCTCTGTAGTGGAATTTGATTTCCATTGAGCCAAATCTCCCCTGCTACACGATGGGAGGGTTTGATTCTTGATGTGAGGACATCTAATAAGCTTGTACCTTCCGCGTCTGCGGAAAATATGACATCAAGTTGCCGGTCAATTTAATAACTTTAAATAAAACCCATAATATGTAGTTTAAGTTAACAAATTGATTTAAGAGCAACTCACCAACAGTAGACATGACCTACAAGGGGAATTATGAGAATTCAATAAATATATTCATTTTATTATGTCGTGTGAAAATTTGTATTTTTATTGCTAATAATGTTGGGTTTTCTACACTTACCCCCATCATTTCACCCCCATGTAAATCCAAGCTAACTCCATCCAATACCCTCACTCCTTGAACCTCATAACACAATCCCCTAATTTGTAAATGTGGATACGCATAAGGTACTAAAACTCCATGATCTTCTGATCTTGAGCTCATCACGTCATCCATAAACGCGTTATTAGTATGGCCACTGGATTTGAACGCTCCTCTTGTACTCATCGCATTTCCACTTGCCCTGCTATGATGTCCCTCGGTCATTGTGACTCCTCCATGATGGTTTGTATGATGTGTGCTCCTTGACACCAGCGAAACCTGTGAGCCTGCCTTTGACACATGATGATTACTTCCACCTCCTAAATTAGTCTCACTTGTGGCCCCTCTCATATGCTTACTATTACCCCCAAATCGATTGGGTATGAGACCATCGATCAAATCAGTCTCTGATCGGGCTCGTGACACTTTCACCTCATGGGATACCATTCCTTCTACAGACTTGCTTCTGGAATGATGATGCGACTTTTTATTCACTCCGCCATTTCGACTATGGCTTATGGCATGGTGGTCATTTTCTGAGTCATAACCACTTGAGTTATCCTTCCTCACACTATGACCATTTGGGGGAAATACACGAGGCAAGCCAAACTTTAAATAAGCGTACATGTTCGATCCCAGCTCTGAGCGAGGAGCAAGTCTGGGATGCCTCAGAATGCTTTGGACCGTTTGTTCCCTTAGTTGAAAATTACCATAGGGCAGTGGCGATCTCTCGTCGCTCCCCAATGCTGAATCGGTAAAGTCGGAGTTGAGATTTTGCCTGTAAATTGACCACGCATGGAGGTCTTCCAAAGGGGCTGCCGTCGCTGCAGATGAGTGCACGCGGGGATTATTGCTAAAATTCGTTATGCTTGACTCCGGCATTGTGTAACGGCGGTGATGTGGGGGTTGACTTGCAGAGGAGGCTTCTACCTTATCTTGATGATGATGATTAGCATTCGTTGAGGAGGATGGGATCGTGGACAATTCCCACATTATATTTTGTATTGAAAACACTATTGGTGCTAGTTACAGTAATAGTAGCAGTAGCACAAATTGTTGATTGTTGTAAAACCGTAGTCAATTTTTACCGACAAGCCCGTTGACCAGTTTAAGGACTCTGCACAGCAACTTCTGGGAAGTAGCATTGTTACGGTAATTAATACGTCATACAATACTCTTTAAAAACTGATAGTCTATATGATCGCAACCAGAAAAATGAACATCCGTTCTTCGGCTTTTCTCAAGCGACACAGTTAGCGCAGATGTCGGTGAATCGTAATGATAACATGGTCACTGGTTACATATTTCACTGTTTTGTTGTCCTATACATACATGATTGAAACACAACGTCAAACCACATAGGTAGTCAGTCACATTATTATTATTATAGCTTATATTTGTAAAAAAATATATATATATACTCTGTTGTAAAACACACGGAAGTAAATGACGTCCTATCAAAAACCCATTTACATTTCAATTCACAACTTTTGTCATACTCATCATCGCCACATAGCCACCGCCATAGTCATTCACCATTAAAAATGCAAACCGTTTCTTCTGCTACCACCCACACTGTTTTCCTCACTGCTACGGATGATGCCTGTCAAATATCATCATCACCATTCTCTCATCATAAAAATATTACCCTTTTCAATCCATCAAATTTGCTTATTGCACTACACTCATCTCATACATTTAATGCAAACAAGGAGGTACCGTCGCTTCTCCTCAGTTGTCGTATTTCCGTCGCTGGCTAAGCTAGACCCACACTTTGCTACAATGACAAGATGAAAAACGGAAAAAAATACATATATATTTCTTACTGAGCAAATTTCACGTTTCACATCTCTCCGAATAATGACTGTTGCCTTTCTGGTCGTTTGATAGGAACACTGTATATCACTGTAACACACTATAATATGTATTCCTTATAAAAACGATAAAGACGGTGATGATGTTGATTCTCTGACTAAATAGCATCATAATAAATTCTGGGGAGGGCTGATGAATTTAATGTTGGTTCAAGCAAGATGATGATGATGACGATGATGCACACACCATATACTTATAATGGATAAAAGAATCTTTTTATTTCTCCTGAGAGCTTCTTCTTTACTAATGGATCTATTCATACGAGTTCATTCTTATCCCTTCAGGCAAAAATGTTCCCTCTTTCTTTGTGCGATGTGCTGTTGTGTTTCTCTTTATTGTCATTTTTTTGAATTTGTAATGTCAACGGCAGTAATAAATAATAAAGGTGGACGCCGTATGTCGGTGTTGTGTCCTACTACTTGACTGTACGCATGCACAAATATGCTTATACTTTGACTTATGAAAAGTAGAAATAAGACTTGTAAAAAATAGGGAGTTGTTACACATTGAAAATCCCTATTGATTTAACGTGCATATTTTAAAGGAGTACAAGTACCTACATATACACATATACACACACGGGACCAGATTCATGTCGGTTATAGACGTATGAAGTAGTCACTTTTTTAAGCTCTTTTTCTATAATGCCGTTTATTTTCCTGAGCCGCCAAACAATACAAATGTACAGTTTTATGTTGATGATGAAACTGATGAATATATTGTCAAGTGAAATTAGTTTTAACGCTGGTTACTCATAATGGCAGAAAAAAAATTTATACAAAACTACGAAAGTGTAAAATGACCGCTTGCTCGCTCACTCATTCACTCTGTCATACAAGTGTGAGCTTTTACGCTCCTCACAATTATGCATTCGGAGAAGGAGTAAAATGAGAGATTAAGAATTTGCAGTTATACTTTTCAAACAATAAAAATAACAACATGTAAATTATTTGCAAATTATGTACAACACTTGATATCATAGTAAAACTACTTGTAATATATAGTATTAAACTATATAAAGTGTGGTGGAATCGTCCTTAGGAAGATTCACAGGGATATTTTACGATCATTTTTACACGATAATAACAACCAGCACTAGTAAAATGGGATGATTTAAAAACAAAAAATAAAATGCAGCCCTTTAAGGCAATAAAATTTTTATCTTCTTCTTGCTAAATAAGATAGGCTAGGTATGTATACTGCTAAATGAATGATCACATTTTGGCACGGTATTACATGACATGACGGATATAATATATGATAATTACGCTAAAAAATGTTGTGCTATATGCCTACCTTTACAATTTTTAAATAAGGATTTTTTTTAGCATAATATTACAACTACAACCAACTAAACGACTGATATGACTATGGAGGAACGAGTCAGTGTTAAAATCTCATTTAGATTTCTCATGCGCGCAATAAGGAAGTACGATATTATATTTTTTCAAGGATCATTGTTAAAAATTACATTTGTGCATGATATGCGTACTTTTTTTATTATTATTTTGATTTTTATTTTACAGATGTATATATCCTCCTTTTTTAAAACTGAAAATGCTCAAGTGTGGTCTCTCTGTAAGAAAAATATTATATCCGTCATAATATAAAGAACCAGAGAGATGGAGGAGGAGGAGGAGGAGGAGGCTTGCTTGGGTAAACACAAACATATAAAGTAAATATCTACGGAGAACGATTCACAAAAGTGAGCAGGAGCAGCAGTAAAACGGCAGCCTTTTTTTGTAATCTTTTCTTCCTCTCTCTACTCTCTTTCTGTATTACCACTACTAATTCTTCCACATTAAAATAATCTCTTTCTTCGCTATTTTTGATGATGATGATGATTACAAATTTGCATGATATGTTTGGATAGATGCGTGTGTGCAAAGGAGTAAAAACGGAGATTAAGCACAGCAGCGGCAGCAATTGCACAGAGAAAACACTAAAGAATTTGTAAAGTCGTCATATAAATTATGATTTACAAAAAAAACTAGTTGTATCATTTATAAGCAGATATAGTAGAGAGACGTACTAGTCACAGTTAGTATAAGATGTAAATATATTCACGGCAGCACTACACATTAGATTTCAAAACTTGCACATCTTCGCTTCGGCACTTATTACAACGACGACACGACAACCAAAGTGAGTGAGCGAGCAGGTAATAATAATGAGTGAGCAAAGGAAGGGAGCAAAAAATTACAATTTTCTAGTCTTAAACGATTGGATTGGCCAGAGAGGAAAAGTTTTTTTTTTAAATATCATAAGAAGGGATATAATAAGGGATGATGATGATGATGATAATGGAATGGTGTAATGCAAATGAACTGTTGTTTATTGTGACTGTGACGATGATGATGACGATATAATGATGAATGAAGGTTTTTAATAATATTTTTTTGTAATAAACCGAATCAAATTCAAATTCAAGGTAGATATTATTATAAGCAAACTCACTCGTAACGTAATAGCTATTTGTGGAGGATTGGTATTCTGAAGAATAGATAGGTTTTTGGCAATTATGTATGCTAGTCAACGACAGTGACGGTGATGATGATGATGATGATGAGAATAATTCTGGGACTTTTTTAATAAACCAACAGGTGTGTGCAGACAGTGTGTATATACAAGTTTTCTTTGGGCTATTATATGGAATTTATGGTTAGATTAGTTAGTGAGTCTGTGTTTTGTTGGCTTTTGTTCGCTGGCTGCTGTTGTTGACTGATGTACCTACACAGGTATGATGATGGTGTTGTTGATATTGTGTTGGGGTACAGAAATTCCAAAAGGCAGCAAAAAGGTTTTCAGCAGTTTACATGATTCTGAATCTTGTCCCATTGCTGCAATCACATCATGATACCAAGAAAAAAATAATAATGCATCAAGTAGGCTTTTTTTTCATAGCGTTTTATGTTTGCTAGTACTGGGATTTAGATTTTTTTTTGTGCTGCTGAGTGAGCCGAGCCGAGAGCTGTAAAGCGTCACTCATGTCAAGTGAAGCAAGCAAGTTGTTGTTTTAGGGGATGATGATGTTGATTGTTGTGCTGCTTCATATGAAATATATTATGAATGTTTATCATGAATATGAACAAGTCAAGTTGGTGCTGTCATGCAAAGTAAAGTGTATAAAACATGCCTATATTGCGGTATCAATGAGAATGAGAACCTCTTCAAACAAACGTAACCTTATAATAATATTTGGTACTTTTGTATAAAAAATGCTTCATTGTGTGTATATGCATTACGTATATAATATTCATCAGTGGCGTCCCATGGGGAAACTTTAAGCGACATGTCGTTCTATACACATGGAATGAAGAAGGAAGGAAGGGGTGGCTCTGCCACTTTAATGTATATACATGGTTTACGACTATTACATTGTTGATCCTCGGCTTTTTGGTTATGTTGATGTCCAACAAAGCCACAACATTAGCATAGGAATTTATGGTAGGAAAGGTGTCCGGGTGAATAGGCTACTAAACAAAGTTAACCTGGCAATATCAAACAAGCGTTCACAACTTTGTATTCAGTGGAGTGCAGTGGAGAGGATTCAATTCATCTCAATGTATGTACAAGTGCATCCAAAATCAAGTGAGTAAGATGACAAGCTATATTGCATGAAGGCAGGTGAGACAATTCAATAGCATCACGGAGATCATAAAAAAACAGCGATATTATAAAGATAATTTAAGATTACGTCTACGTCTATACTCTGTCTGTACACTATACTACTACAATGTATGTATATTCCATACTGTTTTGTTAAAAAAATGCATTATTATACTTTTTTATCCACCAACAGTGAATATTGTTAAGTCCACTAGATTCATTTTAGGTTTACATATTGTTACACTTTTGGGACTGCCACTGACGGAATTGACGTTAATGTAACAAAATACATTAGAAAAAAATCCTGTCGTTTTTTTTGGTAAAACTAGTATGTAATAGCATTATTGTGGTTATTTTGCGTTGAAAAAATGCTGTAAAAAAGCGCTTTTCGTTTTCACTTCTCTTTTTGCTGATGTATTTTATTGTTATCATTATATCACGTTTAGCATTGTGTACTAAGAACCTTGTCTTCATTTTTTACTATAGATGCTGCCGTACTACAAATGTTTTTGTTGCGAATCGTGCATTTTACTGAATGAATGCTCCTTTTTTAAGATTGGCCCTTTTGTACATTTATCGTTACATAATAGTTTTACAAGATTTAGCAAAGATAAAGTTAGTACAATCGCTGCTACACACACTTATTGTCAAACATTTTTACTAGTTTTTTACCAAGAAAAGGTATGGCTGCTATTCGTATTAGGGATTTTATTACTAAATACATATATAGCTATTTTGGAATTAGACTGTCACTAAACCAATAATATGCTTAAAAATTAAATAAGTACATAGAAGCGCAGGTGTTGCAAGACAATTTGGGTACTTAAAATGCTGTATACTCCTCCATTACAACTTTTTTGTGCTTTGTCGCTCATTATTGTACAAAGATTATACATAAAAGTCTCTCTGATGCATTCTTGTCATAAAAACACGATCATGGCTCAGAGAATCTTTTTCACAGTTCAGTTGGATGAATTTAAATACATTATTATACTAATACGACATGAATTGAATAAAACATGAGCAACATATTAAAGGAATGAATGTCCCTATTCATTGTTAAAACTATTGAGATTCAGTCTCGTTGTCCAAATTCCAAATAAAAATATATTATCAAAGACTTACAAAAAAAGATTGGCTACTATACATTCTATTGCAATGGAATGTATGAAAAAAGTATTTTGCTACTTATAATCTCCTTGTTGGTATTTAGGTGTAGGTATTTAAAGTTTTTTTGGGGTTGATGATATCGTGTGTGTATGTGTGTGTATTCATTATCTGATCTGATGATGAGACAAAAATTGAATAGCTTTGACCTGTGTGGTTTAGCCATGGAAGTTCTTCCCAGTTAGTGCATTAGGTATTTTTTTTATTGGCAGACCCAGTTACATGCACTTTGAATAAAACAACAGGTAGTCAACCTTAGTTACTCATTGATATAATATGCAATATGTACCTACCTATTGCATTGTACGTGTGGTGTACATTTATACTCACATACCACAGAGAGTAAAAAGCAGATTGCAGGTGGTGGATGATATTGTATGTATTATCCACTAAGCCACATAGGAAAAAAGGGATTTTGAACAAAACTCAATATTATACCTTACTTTTTTCATGCATATCAGTGGTTTTAAACGGTTTCATGTGTATGCATCAACCATGCACTAATAACATGGGTAACGTTAAACCTCCTTTCCTGATTCTTTCATTGTTGATTGTCTACCTTTGGCTGCTTCACCAGAGCTCTTTTTATTATTATCACTGTATGATGGGAATATTTTTGTCAAGTTCAAGTTTTGCTGTTGATACGATAGAAGAATAAGCTTTGAAAGAGAAGGAAGTACGACAAGGAGCAGAAACAGCAGCATCTCATCGTAATAATAACAATAACAATAATAATCGCCAGGTAATTTCACAGCAAATATTTTTGGCCACTTGTTAGCAAGAGGGGTTCCAACATTTCTGCTCCCAGTTGACTGACTACATATGCTTTATATTTTCTATTTTTAATGCATATTTTTGCCAAACAGATACCAGATCTACCTGTTGCACTACCTCAGAAAATAACACACGAATCCTATTTGCTTTTTATGTAATACCTTGTAGAAATTTAGGGAGACAAGCGATTTGCATTGTGTTTGAATGAACAGAGTCATTACAAATTACAGTAGACTTGTATGTTGATTCTTGATTTTTTTTACCAAGAAGAAAAAGAAGAGGTACGACAGTGAACAGACAAGTAAAACTATCATTATCATATTTTTGTTAGAACACCTGAAAACGGTTAGCCTACAGAGAATAGCCATTGTGCTAGCTGATACATAACTGCACCACACAGCATGTGGAAAATATAAGAGCTGAACTGACAATGAGTATTGACTGAAAGGTCCTACTTAAGCCTCCCATCCTTTGATGATTATTTTTTTATACTACCCATCATCGTCATCCCTGTCATAATTCAATAGTGAAAATAGGGTTTGCCTGCTGTAGAGCTAAGCGGGGATGAATAATAAAAATTCTTGGGTTGTATGCATGAATCCATGCGTATGCAAATCATATTTTAAAACAATCACTTGTGTGTATCAGTCAACTGGGTTTTTTCACTAACTGTTTATTTTTGGTTCTGTGTCATGTGCTAATAACTTTTGACTCATTGCAGTAGTATTTTTATGAATTCATCATAAATGTACTAATATACCTACCTGTAAATACATACATACATAGAAAAGAAACAGTGCCATTTTTTTAAATGAATGGTTGTTTAAACTAGTCGGGGTTCAAATATTTTTTTGCCACTGCTGCTCTCTGTAAGCTCTGAATGCAAACAAGTAACAACGAAATTGTAACGGTAAATGGGATGAAAAGAAAAAAATAATATGTTAATAATTAGAGTCAAGCTGAATGATAAATCTTTACAAGGCACAGCCACGAGACTGACAAAGTTGTGAAGTGTTACAAACTTGAACTGTGCACACGGGATGAGATATTAAATTACTAGTGCAAAATACAAAGACACTGCTTATAACTAATTTGAATCAGTTGTTGTCATTTTCATCAGTAAATCTGTAAATCATGTCGACAATTCATCATCATCATCATCATGTTCCTGGACCAGGGAGCACGATCACAACGAATTCAATTTTGGGCAATGCAACTGGAATTGGGTTAGGGCTGGGTGGAGGTGGTCCCACAGGATCTGCTTCAAATGGAGCTGGTCTGGGACTGTACAATCTTTCGAGTGATTATGTGCTCGAAATTTCCAATTTGTATTATACCGGTCATGTGAGTAATTTTTTTTAGACTGATGATACAAGGTTTGAATAATGTCAAATTTTTGATCAAATACATTACATGCATGTAAATTATTTTCTAGGTGGAGCCCCAAACCTGGGTAAAACAAATCACTGGCACAACAAGAAGTGGTTTGATTTTGCGAGATGTTTCCTTTGAAGTTGCAAGTGGGAACATAATGGCTATTCTTGGCTCCAAAGGGTCTGGCAAAAAGGCACTTTTGGACGTGATTGCCTGCAGGGCGAACACGGGCTTGAAAAAGGGATATGTACTGCTAAATGGAGTTAGCATGAACCGAAGACTTTTCCATGTAAGAAAGAGAAACAGTGACATGAAATAGTTCTTTATGGTGACTAGCAAGCTAACTTGAGATTTCATGATTTGTAGACCAGCGGAAGCTATGTTACTGGGCTTTCCGACAGATATCTTATGAATGAACTAACAGTATTTCAAACGCTGGAGTATGAGGCGTATCTAACACTTAAAGTTCCTTCCTCGTTGCGGAAAATGCGTGTCCGACAAATTCTCGCTGACATTGCTCTGACACAAGTTGCTGGTGTGACAGTGGACAGACTGACTCCAAGTGAAAAAAGGAGACTGGCGATAGGAGTTCATTTAGTTAAAGACCCTGGTATGTATACAGTAAATGAATTCTAATAATTGTACATTCTTCAAATTAATATTAGTGAGTTATTGATTTGAACCATATTTAATTACTGACTGTTATATTTGATATTGACAGTATTACTATTGGCTGATGAGCCAGCATGGAATCTAGATCCACTGAACACATATTTTATCATCTCTATCCTATCAAATTACGCGAAAAAGTATGGACGAATAGTCGTGCTAACTATGGAAAAGCCACGCTCAGATATTTTCCCATTTCTTGACAGAGTTACGTACTTGTGTTTGGGAGATGTTGTATACAGTGGAAATACGAGAAGCATGTTAGACTATTTCAGAGGCATTGGATTTCCTTGTCCAGAGGTTTGTTCCAGAGAAAAAGATGACAGACATAATATAGAGCAATGATGAGAAATGACAATCGTACATGAATTTACAGTCGCAATTAACATTGCCCATTAATTTATTGTTTTGATTAATATCATTAGATTGAAAATGCCCTGATTTATTATCTCTGTCTGTCTACGGTGGACCGTCGATCCCATGAGAAATTCATCGAATCTAGTAATCAAATAGGCCTTCTCGTAGAAAAATTCAAGCTGGAGGGCAACCCATTTAGAAAAGCTAGTGGGAATGGTGCTAGCGGAAATAGCCCCATTCCTCCTGTCGGTTCAGTAACGCCAATGCATTCTCTTGGAAGACCAGGAGTTTTACAAAAGATTACAGCATGTGTCATGTAAGAAGAGTACCTCTCCCTATCATATAATAATATCATTACAAAACAAATTAGAGCTAATTGATCACGTTTTCTCTTGCATGCAGTATTATAAGTAATCGCTTTCTTTTCATGTTTCACAGGAGAGCCTATTCTTCAACATTCCTCTTCAGCATTCAAGGACTTATAAACGTGTTCACGAATGTATTTTTCCTTCCGTTTCTCTTCTTTCTCATGTGGATATTCTACTTTGGAATCAAGGACAAATACCAACACGTTTACGTCAGTTTAAACGGCCTAATACTTAACACACTTGCTCTGTGCTACTTCACAGGGATTTGGTGTACAATTATCAACTGTAAGTTATTTCAACGCACCAATAGAATACTAATAATGCTATCCCTTACTTTTATTACTATTCATTCAAGTACACATACAAAAGAGTCTGCATGTTATTTGAGATTCACCAACGCAAATATATAAGCCAATTTAATCCTTGTGATTTTCCTTCCTATTTTTTTAGTCCCACGATTTCGCAAACTTTACTATCAGGAATCTCGCTCTGGCCATTACTCAGGACCATTATTTATATTTTCTCACGTGCTTGCATGCATTTCCTTTAACTTGGCCACGTGTCTAATCGCTGGTGGAGTGTTTTATCAGTAAGTTTTTATTTACAAAGTAAAACTAAATTACCTTCATCAAACGAAAGTAAGTTACTAATGAAAAGAAATCTTTTATTTTTGCAAAAAAATATAGCACACTACCACCGTCGTTGACATCCCCCTCAACGACATCCCTTTTATACAGCATCCACCAGCCTACTCCATCGTATATTTTGATATCCTTGGTTTTATTTACCTGCTACTCATTTGCCCAAACACAAACTCTCATAACTCTTCTCACGATCAAATCCAAATTAATATCAGCAGCATTGCTCATCTCACAGTTTTCCTTGGCTTTAACACTATCATCCAACACCTTACGTGCCATTCGTTCTCTCCCAGATTGGCAGTACTACCTGACATACGTCCTTCAACCTCGGTACGCTAGTGCGCTTATCCACACGGAACTATTTCAGGATGGACTTCTCTCGGGATTCAGGAACGAGGTTGGCTCAGAATGTACAAAAATTAGCTTCGAGCCAGGATGCAGATTTGTTAACGGCACGCACTACGTATTGGACAAGTACTACAAGGATGATCTTGGAGTTGGACTTAATTTGGGAATGTGCTTTGTGTTTTGGGCTGGAGGGATATTGGCATGTGTAATGGCATATGCTTGTGCACTGCCTGAGGTTGTAAAGAGAAAGTTCAGGGATTGAAAATTGTATGAATAGTTAAAAATCAGACAGTTGAAAGACGGCGTAGTAAAATAAGCTATACCAATCCACAATCACTTTTATGAGAATACCTGTATACACTACTGTTTTGTATACTTACCAGAGGGAATCAGTTTACGCGTATGTCATTTTTTAAGTGGAATTAATGTCATTTACATTGATGGTCATGACCATGAGACGACGATGATAATGAAAATATATAACAAATTTTTCCTTGAAAATAATTAGTATCACTCATTCAATGACCGATGGGGTAACCCAATACCATAAATGTATGCAAAAGCAAAAAATCCAAGAATCACAGTTAATGAGTTGTCAATGTTTGTGTACATAAGTAAATAACACAGTATAACTATTTAGTCCCTCGTGCATTCAAGTCCGGTGTTGCCTTTAATCTCTTAACGTACAGATACCATCAATATTTTTATACAAGGGTACTTTGTAGTAATTGTATAATTTTTTTTTTTCGATTTGAATGTGATTAAAATTCACATGATTTTTACATATAATTTTACATGGCATTTAGTAAATATTCCGAAAATCCCTAATGAGTGCATAACATTTCCGAAGGGCCCTTTTGTTTGATTATTATTATTATTGTTGTTTTTATTTTGTGTTTATTTTTGTTCTATGTAGAGGGGATACCACTTTCATGGTAGTAGTAATGCATTTGTATCAGTGTACTTTTTTAAAATATATATTACATGTATTTATAATTGACATAAATATATAAAAGGCTTAAGAATAAAAAAGACATATTATACTCGTACACAAGTTCCTGTGTGTGAATCTTTTATGCAAGATAACAGCAATAATAAACTATATAGAATTCCAGGATGACAGTATTGTAAGCTCTATTATCATTCATTAATTAGCAAAACAGTGTGCTCATGTACACAAACAAAAGAGTTTTTATTCTCTTTCGTGTGTGAAAACCAAAATTTTTAGAGGAAAATTCTGCAATCGACTTTTATTACACTAATAGCAATAGCACACTTAATAATAATAGTAAAACAACCCATCACCCAATAAAAAGTTAATTAACAATTCAACATGATTATCTAAAATATTCTCATATAATAATATATACCTATATATATACATACCTATATGGATGTACTGTACAAATATCCCACTACCAGAAAAGTAAAAATTACGGTATCTCTTTTAAATGAAGGAGGACAAAGCAACCCAGAAAAATACGGCTAATGTAATGATTTTTGATAGACATAACAATGATTCTGACAGCAAATTAATGTTATCTCTTGACGTTGAAATCGTAGTCAGAAAACAAAGTTAATAAAAACAAAGTACCTAAGTTCAATGTTATTAGCTGTAGTAATATGTAGTAGCAATGTGATTGAAGTAAATCTGCTTAAAATCAAAAATTGTTTTCATTATCAGACTTGGATTCTCAGTTTTGCTCCTTTTCTCTCACAGGATAATTAAAATGCTTCTTTTGTTTTTAAACTTGAAGATGAAATAGACAGCAATAGCATATAATAGGCAGAACAGGCAAACATTTTTGTTTTGTATATACCTATCTACAGAGTTGATTTATACAACTTTCTACAAACTACATACGTAGTAGTAGCAGTATAGTACATTTGTTCGAGAAAGCTATTAAATGCGACACAAAAAAATCGAACTTTACAAAACTTTTATCTCGTTGCCCCAATGCCCGTTAGATTCGCAGTAAGTGCTAAAGTTTCTGTAGCAGTGGTGTTGGCTGCATCCCCCATTACAATCGATTTCATTATCCACATGAGCAGTGCTGTTAGGCCACCAGAAACTGGAACCGTGACAAGCCAAGCGAAAATGATGTTTCTGATGAAATAAAATAGAGATGCCACTGTTAGAATCTTTCTGGCGAAATTTGATCTTAGACATGGTCTTTTGATATATAGCATATTATGATCATTATACCTGAACAACTTCCAGTCGACGCCTCCTTTACTTCTAATTTGTCCTACTGACACGACAGATCCAACCTTGCAGTGAGTCGTACTAATGGGAAGTCCAATTTTACTAGCAACAAGTACAGTAATGGCAGCACCAATTTCAATTGTGAAACCACTGGAGGGTGTGATTTTGGTGAGATCTTCTCCCATCGTTTTGATTACACGACGACCCCAAATCCACAAACCCAATGAAATGCCAACTCCACCATAGATCAAAAGCCAGATTGGCGTTGCCGCCTTCTGTTGAACAGATCCTTGTTCAAATACGAGGTAAAGTGCAATGAGTGGACCTATCGCATTACTAGAGAGTTCACAGAATAATACATTATTTAATTAATTAATTATTGTTGTGTTATTTAACGTCATGGCTGAATATGATTTCCAACCGCTTCACAGATGAAGGATCAAGTACTCACCTAACATCATTCCCACCGTGAGCAAAACTGCCGAAAGCAGCGGTCAAGATTTGCAGAAATGAGAACAGTCTGCCGACTCCTGGCTTATCACCCAAATCCTTCTCTTCTATTTCCTCCAGGAATTCTCGCTTCCTCTTAGCCTCCACATCATTGCCATCATCACTGCTTGCACTACTTCCTTTAATAAGGGGCACTGCACTGGAATTTGGACTCAGTCCATCCATTGGAATTACCTCGAGCAATTTCTTTTTCTCTTCTGGACTCATGTAGTTGCGAATGTTCTTCTCATTAACTATTCCGTGATAAAACCCATTGTGCTTGGCAAGGTTAACATTGATATCCACATCATTTGATCCAGTACAGTCAGTGATTTGTAACGAAGGTAGGTCTGAGTCTTTCTTTACGTCTCCGTTTACTGAGATTCCGTTAATTTTGCGCATATCATCCAATGAGACATTCATTGGAGAGGCATCGTGAGAGGAGCCGGGGGAATCATTGTTACCTGCTGCGTTGTTACCAATTACAAACACAAGGTCTTGCTTGTTGGAAGGAGAACGAGATGAAGAAAAATCTCCAAGTTCATCTGAGAAAAATAAAACATTTAATGTTTAAGACAGCAAATCTTAGAATTATGCAGGTAATTTTACCATAAAACCCACTCATAAAATATTTTTTTAAATGATATGTACCATGCAACTGTTTCCTGAGTCTTGGCACCATTATGCAATGCACCCCAAACGCAACCAGCAGTCCGATTGAAACAGCTATTAAGATTCCAAATGCCTGTTCGCTCCAGTCTGGTAGTCCTGCAATCTGAATCTTGAGCACTGTAATAAAATAAAATCCGTACTGAAGAGAAATAGTTAGCATTGGTAAAACCATGTATGTATGTGGGATTTTCCAAGAAAAAGCTAACATTTTCATATCATCAAAAAATATAAAACATTCACATATTTCTTGGAACGTTTACCTTTTTTCGTTTAAGGTACATACACAAAGTAACATCTATAAAAAGCAACCTTAAACACATCTAATACGCATATCAATAACTTACTTTCCGGTCCATCCAACAGAATCGAGATCACATTGATAAACAACGTGAGTCCATAGAATACAGGAAGTGAGCGAAGACCGGGCTCAATGGGATTAGTTCGACTCAAAATGAATCTTCGGATCAGGATGAATATTGTTCCAGATACAATACCAGACAGGAGTGGGCTGACAAACCAGGAGCCAACTGAAATCGATGATGATAAAACAACGAAATATCAATTTACCTGTACATATTTTGGCTACTTGCCTAACTTTTTCGCATTTATGTACTCTTATGTTTCCTTGCAAGTCTTTCAACGCATATTATACTACATCAATTAGTAAACGGTGAAATTCAATATTCGTTAATAAAAGACGTATTAATAGTTGACATAAAGCTGTCCCTATGATCTTTTTTGTACAACAATTCTTACCAATTTTCCCCAACGTGAGCCAGTTAATGCCATTAAATCCTCGAGCAACAAGAGAAAAGCCAAGAACAGCTCCAACGATACTGTGCGTTCCGGAGATGGGCATTTTGAGAAATGTTGCCATAATCAGCCACATTGCACTGCCCCCTGGAATATGCAAGAAGAGCATAAAATATTGTTTATTCATTTCATCACCAACAACTTTTTGCATAAATTCAAACTTTCAAACAAAAAACAAGTGAAAGTAATTTCTTTGAATCCGTACAACTATTTGGATACTAATTACGTACTATGTACACTAATCATCATCGACAAAACTCAGCACTATGCAAGCCTGAAAGTTTACATGGATGCATCCATTACCTATGAATTAGCAATGAAGTCATCGAAAAAAATGAGTCTCATTTCGTGTGACACAGGTAAAATTAATGAATATAATAAATATAGTGGCAGACATAAAAAGTGCATAAAGTGCATTATTAATTTATGTATGTCACGAAAATTTCATCAGGTTACTTTTTTCAGATCACGTTGTTCTCTGAAATTGTATTAAAAAATGTTGGTTACAGAAATGTGTTAGCAAATCAGTTTTTAGAACCAACAGAGACAACGACTCATTATTCCACATTAC
Organism: Lepidocyrtoides sp. E14; assembly: GCA_027743805.1. Taxonomy (NCBI): domain Eukaryota; kingdom Metazoa; phylum Arthropoda; class Collembola; order Entomobryomorpha; family Entomobryidae; genus Lepidocyrtoides; species Lepidocyrtoides sp. E14. The sequence continues at coordinate 23,573 of JAHZMZ010002010.1, forward strand.
AGATTTCAGTGTCATCATCGCTCTATGTCATAATCTATATATCTCTCCACTGATTGATATAACAGTTGGTGGCATACGTTTTGGAAATAATAACCATGTTGCGAATGTTACGCTAGCAGTTTAATTCGAAAGAAAAAAAACAGCAAAATTGTTTCATCAGTGTCGTAATCTCAATGTAATACTTACCGAGAGCAGACAAATTTCCAAGCATGTACTCCAACGGATCATCCTTATATTGGTTCACATCTATGATTCCCTTCCGGATTGTATCAGAGACCTTGTAGCCTACGGATAACATCCAAAAGATGATTTCTTTGTTTACAAATTTTGTTCAAAACATTATTTCACACAAATTCAAATACGCATGCATCTTTTTTTTATTTTTCAAAGCATTTTCCTGTTGCTATTTTTTTCGACCCAAATATTGTTTAGGAAGATTGAAGAAAAAGAGTAGCGCGACGGATAAGAGTGCATAAGTATGTAGGTATTCATTCAACATCTGCTCGAGCATGGTGTCTGTTATGCTGCGCAGATAAGCAAATGAGTCGTTTACTATTATTCGTCACACTTTTTTTTCAGGATTCTATACCACATCAAATACTTTATAGAGACGAAAACTACTAGCCATGATGATGCGTGGATTGGATACTATGTATGTCGTAGTAAATGATAAGTACTTACAGACAAAAACAGCGAAAAGCTAAGTAAGCTCATATTTCGAAATTCGAATTCTGTCAACTTTATACAAAGTGTAGCAACCTAACATTGCAACAAATAGAAATATTCATAGCTGCCAAATCGAAGGGAAAAAACCCACATTGCAATGCACAGATTGGCTGACTTTCCGAATGCCTTGTGCTCATAAAATTCTTGGCAAAAAAGACCATGTTGTGCCGTGGTGATAGACAGTTTAAATGGAACTTCTATATTTTGGCCTATCTTACCTACAGATCAACACTTCTTTAAAACTGTTCAAATGGAGCATGCTTGTTTTCCTCCACAAAAAATAAAATAAACCTTTGATTAAAATCCGGCCTACACAGATATACATTAAGTACATATATATGTGCATATACTTGATATATCTCTTGGTATAATAAATCCTTGCTCATATATAAGAAATAGTGTCGTGGCGCAACGCAGTCCATGAGAAATATGATGATGATAGGAACGTTCATGTTTCGTTATTATGTATAATTGAATGAATTTAAAACTGTTCAAATGGAGCATGCTTGTTTTCCTCCACAAAAAATAAAATAAACCTTTGATTAAAATCCGGCCTACACAGATATACATTAAGTACGTATATATGTACATATATTTGATATATCTCTTGGTATAATAATAAATCCTTGCTCATATATAAGAAATAGGATGTTATTTTGTAAATATCCTGCCTTTGCCAATAAAACTTATTTTTGCCATTTGGCAATTTGATAAAAATGATTAAGGTTTACAGTGGTCAAAGGGCGTTTTAAAACCGATAAATATAAAACATTATTAATCCTAAAGTAATTGAGAGTCTCAATTTGAGACGTCATATCTTTGGATAAAACCGCTTTTAACATGTTCAAAGTAACGGTACAACTGTTGTGCAAGCGCTAAATATAGAAAATAAGTATGGAGGATATTGTGCAAAGTCACAGTAATTATATCTCTAGTTGACAGATAGTTCATTAAATAATATCCTGATAACTTGTACGAAAGTGATGATCGGGCAAGTTGCAAAATAAAGAAATACCTATAAATACATACATAGTTTTCCTAACGACAGCATGATAAAATATATATTTAATCATTTGATTGACATGTTGTCTTTTTCATTCAAACTACTTAATGAACTGAATTACTATTAATACTTTTTCCATTAGTCAGTTTCGACATCCCCATCATATTTCAAAGAAGTGATGCTTCTCTCTATGCATCTAGCAAAAATACCTAATAACACTGAGCCGCTAATCTCAAAGACCGTTGCGAGGAGGCACGCCGTTTTAAGTGTGAGAACACGTGAACCAACGGATGTTCCAAATGAGTTTGCGACATCGTTTGCTCCTATTCCAAACGCCAAAATGAACGAGACAACAAATCCAAGGCCAAGCACCCACTGTTGTATTACAGCACTGTCCACTTCCATGATGATGCTGATGGCCAAGATATGGCTTCAAACTTTCTTTGCTTTTAAAAAAATGGAATTCAAAGCAATGGAAGGATACTCCAAAAGTTGTATTTTTGTATGTTCCACAGGTTTCCCGTACGTGATGTTGTGACAATGTCAGTGTAGAGGAATAATAACAACTGGAAAGCTTTATTTCCTAGAACATGCAAAAAAGCGAGAAAAACAAGTAATTAAAAATATCCTTGTGTATTTACCTACGAGCGATGCTCCTAGCATCTCGAAAATGGTCGCAATAATACACGCATTCTTGAGAGAAATTACTTTCGCCCCTACTGAAGTTCCGAATGTATTTGCAACGTCATTTGCACCAATCCCGAAGGACAAAAAGAAGGCTATTACAAAGCCTAAAATGAGCACCCATAAATTTGCAGAATGAAACGCCTCGAGATCAATTATTCCACCGGGTGAAATTGTACTCGTGAGTAGAGTATCCATTTTGCTGCAAAATGATTATTATTTTGATGATAAACAGATGAGTTGATTTTAATTGGACATAGAATCAGGTCTAATTCCTGTAACTTTCCGATGACTTTCTTATCCTTTTCTCTGAAATGCAATGTGTGGGCTGACACTGGTTCTGCACTATTTATCCACAAAAGAGAAAATCTTTAATTTAACGTAAAACTGTGCACCAACTTCACATGCACATGGTGGAAAATATCGGTAATCAAAAAAAGTGTCAGAAGTAGTGCGTGCTTTATAGCCGGTCTTGTTTAAATGTGTATAAAGGCAAAAGCACAGTTGTACATTCTATATCACCTTATGTGTTAAATACAGTTCAGTTTCGGTAATCACCGCCATCAAAGCCCAGTAGATAATAAAATGATGAGTGCTTCGATTCTTTCAATGTTTTCAGATCAATGTCGTTGACAGCTTTAAAACATTGATTTTTTTAGGTCGCAGTTGAAAACACAGGTATATACAGTGTGTCTCTTTCTTTATGAACTAGAATCCTTGAAACTTTTAATTAAATACTTAAAATGTAAATAAAATTCATGACACATTCATGTTTTTGCTAACGGAAAACTTTGGTCCGTTAAACAAGAGAATTGGCAATGTTTTTAAAACTCATTTGAAAACTAACTTTCGCAAAGAGAGACCGCTAGAAATAAATGAACTGTAGACCTCCGGGATGAAATTGAAAATGTGACACTTTCACCGAGTTACACAAATGGATATTATGTCGTTGTTTGTTACCATCAGCAGAAGAGTTCACCATTTGCTCTAAATCTTTGTGCTCTAAAGAATTTATGCATATATATATATACCAATCCAAGTAGGTACTCATATATTTTTTTTGCATATCTCATGCATGTAAAGTTCTCAGTTTTTAGCACTTTTCCTCACTCACTATTTATCAGGTTTTTACATATATATATCACTTACATTTATATGCATGCGCCTGGCCTGAGTGTTTACCGAAATACTTCTCGTGCGAATTGCACGGATTTGCAAAGTAATCCGCAAAGCTTTTAATAAAGTTTTAGTAATTTGTATTGCAATTACATGATATTGTAAGTTGAGGAAATCTGACTGCGACGTGCTCAAACACTAACCACGGTGGTAAGAGAAAGCTTCTTCTTTTACAACTACGTTGCTAGATGCTGTTGCACTTTGCGGGAGTTGATGATTAAATGTTAAATGATTTTATCCATAAAATCCCTCAGTCACACACGAGAATAAATAAAAAAGATGTTAAGTTGGGTCCGTACTACTGGTGACTGGGTGAAAAAAATACAGTAATAAAAATTGTACGTGTGTGCCCCTATCAATATTGCTTCATCAAATATTGAATGCCATGAGTATTGACTGCATTTGATGATAAGTAAACAATGGAAAATAACAATGACACACCGAAAAGGAGCATGCGTTTGAGTAAACCATTTAATGTCAATAAAATGAGGATCAAACGAAAGTCAAGTGTAACTGGTTTAGCTGATGAAATAATTGGTTTTTTATATGATATCCTTTCTCGCAGTAAAATAAGTAAAAGTTTGCCTACAAGTTGGACTCCAACAACTCAAGCACTTGATCGGTAATATTCAGTAGGGGTTTAGGAACACTGTATTTACACCGCAGAAAAACGTGCAAGCAATTATAAAAATTTCACCAGCCGCACGATAATTGAAGGTAAGGCACATGGTATATTGTGTAACGTTTAATTTGTTTGTTTTGGATTAGCGTCGACTCAAGTAGGTCAGATGTTGAACGTTACCCCAACATATATTTCCTAGCCTCCAAAAGGAAACGAATAATAAAAATATTGTTCGGGGAATATGGAGAAAATTTAGGAAAAGTTTATTTGTTATTATTTGTAAAATTCTTTGGATCCACTTGAAAAAATCTTAATCTCGTTGTCGCTTTCTGTGTACGACGCAAGTACAAAGTGAACAAAAATAAACAAGAAATTAGAAATGTATTTCCAGACTCTTCTTTGTACAAATAGTGTTGAGTAACTGACTGGATTAAAAATATTATCCTGCTTTATGAACTCTTGATGAAAAAAATAAATACTCAAGGAAAACTACGGTGAAAACATTTTTAATAAGAAAAAAAACAAGATGAAGCAAGATCATTTGAAACAGTAATTTATTAGGTGGGTGGTGGAGTATGTATGTAATATGTATAGGTATAAATACACAACAAAAAATCTATGTTGATGACGATGATGACACAATTCAAAGCGTCTTATTTTAAGGGGTGACATATCATCCTCTGTATTCGTGTATAGGCAGAAGTGTTTCCACGAAAGCTGTTTGTATTATGCACGGAAAGTACAAAATGTTATTGCCGACTTGTCTGTCTGCGTCTGTGTCAATAATGTTTATAATTTATGTACAAATGTGCTTTCATCTATCTATTTTTGTAATCTACCTATAATTATGATCTTTTGAAACTGAAAACTGACACATCATGTGACTTTTAGTCTATTAAATGTTTGAAATATTACTTTTTGTCAATTAAAAGTATTGAAAAATATGTCATTTTTTTACGTCTACGACATAGTGTATAACTAGCATTGCCATTCATGACGTCAACTTTGTCTTGTTAATCACAGCAATCCGTACAAAGCATGTTATAACTGGAACTGGAAATTATATACTTAGAACTATCAAACTAATTACCCATTTGCAGTCTTAAGTCGTAATTTAAAAAGAGCAAACTATGGAACATACGTTCCAGGAATCCCTATATTAGCCATATTAGTAGGATTATAAGAATGAGAATGGCCTGTATATCACAGTTCATAAGTTTCATTTACTGTCGTCATCAAAATTGCCTAATATTTCACACCACACAAAAATGTGATTAATGTATTACATTAGAAAGCTAATACATAATCCTAATCCTAATAGGCCCATGAAAATTCTGTTGTCTTTGATTTAAACACAATGATAGTAGTAGAATCATTTGAGAGCAATAAACAATGGACTTGAGCTGTAGAGATTAATTCTTAACACACCCAGTCATGTAACTTTAACAGTCGTTTGTTTGAATATTGTATGATCAGTTTTCTGAAGTGAAGCATAAATCACAATGAAAAATCGACCAATTCTAAAAATGTAAACAAGGAAAAAAGTCAGTATGATGATGATATGCATGGGTCAAGAGATAATATTGAGACTTAAAATTTTTTTTTTTTTGAGATTTTCAGCAAGATTACTGGGACAATCAATAAAGACGCAGCCATTTGTGTATATATTTGGACAGCATGGCATCCTTCAAATGAAATCAGTTTATTTGCACTGCTTGTAACTAAAAGTGCCGTGGTGTCACATGTTGTTGTTGATAATCAATCATTGACCATGGACAAATCAAAATGGAGTAAATGGACTGAATAATATGCTAAGGTACACGTACTCATCATGTCATATGCGTGTGAGAGTGAACTGTGGCGTTTGGACACGCATGATTTATTGATCACTGATTTTTCATGTGCATCAATTTTATTTATTCCATTCACAGGATACTGTTCATTGATTAAATAAAGCTTTAAAATTAAGATGAGTCACCCGCTTATAAGCACTGCTACCACTCAAGTGATTAAGTGAGTAAATGTAAGGTATTGGTGCGTTTATCTTATCGGAACTAATGTGTAAGTGTAATTCATTATTTATGCGGCTGCAGACTCAATTATATGCATAATGAATTTTCCTCATTTTCACGAGTGGGGAGGAATAGGTAAGTAAACAAGTTCAACAACTCATAAAAGAGTAGGTGTCACAGAGGAGTAAGAAATATACTAGCATAAAATGATTCATAAAACTTTACAGCACAAAAGTTCAGTGAGGTTTGTGTATTTACATTATGTATTTTTTGAAAAGTAAACAGAATTACGGATGCAAACAGCACAAAATTTGCCATTATTTGTGTTCAGATTCTTATGCTGGGCTTAGGAAGATGGATTTGTGATGCGGTGCGTCATTGCAGTTAGTAAATAATAAAAAGTGCGGCGCAAATTATTGGAAGCTAATCCTCTCCCCAGAAGTGTTTGCTATTATGCAGCTCATTTAGTATGCATTGCATAATCTCATTCCGTCGTCAGTAGAACTAATGAAACTGCATAAATTATGTTGGTTTATCACCAATTTTTTTTGATAAAGATGGAACAGTATGCACATTCACCGCCACCACCACCATGTCACATGTGATGGCATGTAAAAAGACGGAACTTGTTGATAGATAAAATAGTAAAAAAATTATTTTACGACCATAATCTCGAAAAGACCTTAAATCTCACCACGAAAATCTAATTAAAAGTTGGACATGCGTGAATGATATAACAATGGTATTGATTAAGAACGGCGTGTGTGTTTGCGACCATTTTCATTGCATAATAAAATTGTAGAAATCATTAAATTCTCGGTCTTACCTTTGTTTCAGGTCTTTGGAAAGTGTTTGTTGTTCCAGATGGAAATTCGTTTCTACTTGCACTTACAAGTTGATATTTGAAGATAGTTGGAAACACACTCACAAGTTAAATGTAAATGTGATGATGTCACACACAAGATCTCTTAATACCCCAGTGTTACTTTCAAGTTTAACAAAAAAACAAGGAAACCTTTACAAAATTGAAATCAAAAGTGAAAGTCTATTACAATACAATGTGTCTCTTTTTACTCTCTGCTGCTTCTGCAGTTCACAAAGACTTCCCTACGTTTATTAATAAAATTGTAGATACCTATAACAAATAAAATGTCCTTTTGCTAAAAACCTCTGTATCAGACTTTTACCCCAGTTCTCTCCTTTAAAATACATACAGTAGCAAATACATGGATTTGATTTGATCTTTTCTGTTCGCACTTGAACTTACAAAGTTTTTTTTAAACTATAGGTATAATCTATGATATACTTTATAAATAGAATAGAGTCAATTTTCTCTCAATGTCCGAAAAATGTTTTTTTTTATGTACAGTTACAATTGAAATTCAGGTCTTCACTGGAGTTGTTCCGAAGATTTTTCTGGAAGTAACTAGTTTGCGTTACTTGTCGGAGGACTAGTAGAAAAAGGATTATTAAGGTACAATAGTAGTCTTTGCTAAATGCTGAGTTTTCGGTCAAAGGTACTCTCTCGTTGGATGCAGTAGCTTTTTTCTTTTCTTCTGCACAAAATAAATGCGAATGGTTTTCGTTTGGTTGGTTGTTCCTTTTGCTGTTGTTGTTGTTTTCTTGGAGGAGACAATAGAAAACTTGTTCCCAAGTGGTCTTCTCAACGGAAACGCTTACAAAAGCTTCATTATTTGCAAGGTAGGAAGTACTAACTGTAGAAAGAAGTGCAGTATCTTCTTGAACAACAATAACGGAAGTTGTTACAGTTGCAGCAACAATGTTTAAGGGGGCTTGTTGGATGTATGTGACTGGACTTTCACCGTTACAGGTAATAAAGTAGTGGTTGTTACTATTGCTTTTTGTGATGGGTTTCACACGTAGTAGCAATAATGAAACAGACCTGGAAATATCAGTGGGCTCCTCCATCTAAAAATAAATGAACAAAACAGACAATATTATTGTAGGTAATAGTAATGTCAATCAATTTAGTGGTCTAGTAAGCCTTTTTTATCATTAAACTAAAGAAAATCCCAACCATTATTCGAAAGTTATCTTTATTCTCATTAAAATTTTATCACCAGTTTTAGCTTTTTCGACCTTTATCATACACTACAACATCCACAAGGGAAAGCGGAACAACAAAATCGATGAAAATCAAGTGGAATAAATTTCGTAGCAGTAATATAAAACATTACATTGTAGACTTGCTGAACTACCTAATTTCTCATGTGATATGACCTTCTAGCAAAGAAAAATCTAGAATATACGTAAGCATTATCCTCAATGTGACATTTGGTAGGTGAAACTTGTAGCAGTAAGTAACTGATCATAACGATATATGTTGTGCCACGCTCCACCAACAAAGTTTTTTTGGGTGTATTGCGTCATATATTGAATTGTGCTGCGTTACTCGACCTGTTTACAAACGTCGTCATTTTCATAAGAATCTCCAAAAAATCTTATACTTCATTTTTTGGAATGCAATTCTAAGCTTATATGTATATGCTATTACCACCATTTCCATTCCACCTCTAATTGATTCATGTTATCCTGACTGGTAATTAAAGCTGCTCCATTTGCCAGCTTATTTTCCATGACTTGACTTTGAACCACTGTTTGAGTAACTAACTACTATGTAGGCATAATAAATAATATTGTAAGTCATTTATCTTTGTTGGTGGCGAAAAGGATTTCATGTGGTAGGATTTGCCAAAAGAAAATAATGATCTCTTGTAAACAAATGCTCATAGATCAATCCTCACGTAATCAGCTATAAACGGTCCTTTCTTTCCCAGAGAGTATAAAAAGAAAAGCAACAGATATGAAGATTTAGCTAAAGATAATGTATAGGATGTGCGTAGTTTTCTCTCAATTTTCGCTGACTGTGACAAACAAAGCACATACACATGCTAGTGGAAATTGCATAGCATAAGGCAACTGGGAACAGCAGCGTTAATTTGTCTGGTTATTTCGCAACTTTATATCCTACCGAGTCCTGCCTGACATTAATTGAAACACACGGTTAGAGTGAAATTTATTAGTTTTGAGAAACAGGAGACATTCAGAAAGATCAGTGGCAGACAGTTAGAAGGACTAAATTTGCAACGCAACGGTAGAATTTCAGTGAAGCTATAGCTAAACTGTCACGCGGTGGTCATATGAATATGAGGATATGTTTCTTACTATTCTTACTGCATACATACAGTACGAAATGCAAAAATTGCTGACTTGTTTTTCGATAGATTACATGCTTAGCACAACAATGGGAAGATATAGCGCAATTTATAGCAAAGTTTGCTGCAGAAGCTTATATCCTAATCTTGACCGTAGCTTATATCCTATTTCATTTTATTCTAATAAAAGCATAGCATGTCAAGGTGAACGATGAACATGTTTTCCGTTTTCCATTTCGATACTTTTCTCATTTCTGCGAGAAAATGTTTTATACTAAGTAGAAAGTGTAAATTATAATTTTGGTTGTTCATCTCATGACTCAATGTTACTGCAGTAAATTCAATATTTCACTAATCAATGTAGAAATCCTCTTTTTCTCTCTTTCAGTGCAACTTGCTTAGCTATATATCGATATTTGAATTAACATTTGTGTGAAATAAGGGCAAGTTAAGAAGTAAATTATTGAACTAGGGCAGAGTACTAGCAAAAAATACCTCGTTAACTATTGTTTAAATCAAATCTTTTGTGAAAAAATCATTAGACACTATAGACAGTCTGTCACTCTATTAGAGGGACAATTCGAAAAATGATCTCCCGATATAGATTTATATCATAACTTTCACTACGATAACTGTCTGTCTGGCATGTAAATCTTGTTCTACACTAACTTCTAATCGTAGGTTGCTGAAAGGAAGCAAATATAACAAAGTACAAATGACATCACTTTTTTCTGGTACAGTAGTACTAATAATCCGCATGCAGTGTGGACTAAGAAAGAGATTCGCTTTTTACCTCTTGAGCCGTTCAGATGCAGGCTAAAACAAATACATGTATATCTGCAAACTAAAAACCAGGGGAATATATTTTTTCCATGAGTCAGTTCTATGTCCTGCTAAATGTATATATGCATTGTATACAAGAGCGGGTTACAATGTTGCAAGCATTTTGGTTTTATTTAAAAAGTTTTTGAATATTTCTATATAATCATTATGTACTTGACTAAATTGCACCTCGTAGCCGTGTCTCTAAAAATGTACATTTCTGATTTCGCTAACGTTTCAAGAAAATACTTAAAGGGAAGTTCTAGCGCAAACAGAGATACAAAAATGCATTTCGAAATGAGTCTTTCTCGCAACTGGTGGTTATGACTAGATGGCTATAGTATGTAGTAGGAGTGTTGATTTATGCTTTCGATGAAATTGGCAACCATTGCTTTCTTCTGCAGCTGCTGCCATCCCACTGCTCGGACTTTGTACTTAAAAAGAAAAAGAATATACATAGGCAATGCATGCATTTCAACATTTTTCTCACTACCAACTACCAGAAGAAAATGCATGACAATAATATAAACGTGCGGGCGAGATCCATCTTTGGAAAGATGGAAAAGTGATGAAAGCAATTTTCCATATAATATTTATGCTGTTAACTTAAACGCTGTACTACACTAGAATTATCACCACGCTCCTTTCTAAACGAGTGTGTAAGACAGGAAATCCCCCCAGCCCATGTTTCTAACTATTGCTGTATATAAGAGCTTTTTCTATGTAATTTTTCTTGAATGCATATCACAGCATAATTTCTGGTAAAAAGAAGCTCAAAGCAAAGGTATGTATGTATGTTTTGTACAAAATTTTGTGACAAAAAATGAGCGCGTTGTATTATGGTATAGGGTGCATTAAATTTACATGTGTACAATAATATGCTTACTACCTTGATGATATTCAAATTCAACAATCAAAGTACTATTCTCTTATACGATATGGTTTATCTATGCATTTAAAGTAGAATGCAGACTGCTTCTATTAAAAAGAAACCAAACCGGGAAGCATGCCAGAATTTATAAAGCAATTCACTACTGCTGAGCTGAGACCTCATGAAAATACGTTTAAAATACAGATATGCAGACTATATTATAGAATGCATACCTATGCTTTTATGTATAATATATATATTTTTGATGTTCGGTTAGAAAATATACATTTTTTATAACCTATTCAATGTGAGCGAAGACGAGTACATATTTACACATGAAATGGGCAAGTGCTACAAGAGCATTTTGTAAGCGGGTGTGATTGATTTATGTTTAGCCAGGAGTATATTTTTTGAAAAGGCCCTATGCTATTCTGAAGTGATGAGCGGAACTATAAAACTGCATACTTGAATATGAAATGCATCCTCCACACCCTAAAAAAGAGTGAAGCTGCATTGTTTATAATATGTTTACAACGGCTATGATTATTGGGGATGGCGTTTCGTCGAATTCAATCACCTTTCTCTAGACAGTCTAGCTCAATAAATCTTTATATGGTTTGATAGAGATATAAAACTTGTGACAGCGTAATTTCATCCGTCCATGTTTTAGCAAAGTCAAAATTTACAAAGGAACGAACCAATAATTTATAATGCACTGGCACTACTTGTAAAATGAAAACTTAAGTATTTGAGTAATTTTGTATGCGTGACTTGACTTTCTAATTAATAAGATCAACAGCACACAACAAGAATTTGCTTGAACTACTTTTTTGTGATGTGTCGCAAATGCCAATCTTATCGCAAATGAACTTAACGTGATTTTAAATGTAGTAAATCGATATAAAAAGGCAATAATCAGAAACCAAGATCAATTAATTACTGATCATTAAAATATTGTTATAAATTATAACGCATAAAAGTTTTGGTAAGATATCTCCCTCGATGGGAAAATTTTAACCTTGACTAGATGCTCAATGTATATATTTTGTACATGCAAGCATTTCAAGTTAAATTGTAGTCAACAAAACGGAAGGTGTGATTGCTGTAGTAGCACCTATTTATTCGCTTAACGAATGACTTGTCAATAGGTACAGGCAAACATATGCTGTAGCCTCGTGTGATGGATGAGTGACTTTGAAATCAGAAACAGGGACAAGGATATATGACAAAAAATGCTGATACTGCTGAGTATAAAAGTTTGCTGATCACATATAGTATGCTTGATTAATATAAATCTCTTTTTTCGGTAAAAAAAAATGAGAGGGAGAAGATTATTAAAATATTTCGAGATGGAGAATGTCAATGTTTACTCTTATAAAAAAATGTGCAGAGGTGGTAGCAATGCAGTAGATAACCAGTGATAAAAAATTTCCTACAATGGCTCTAAAGTAAGTGCCTTTGAGCTTCAAAAAGTACGACGTTGTACACTTGAAAAGAATTTACACATTCTTTCACCGTATCCGCACATACAAGTGTGTTTCACATATGTACACGATTGAAACGCAAAGAAGGACATTTTGTGGAGGATGGTGATGCATTTATTATGAAATGAACTTCCTTTGTGATGATCCTCTTATTCCTGCTGCTTCATGAGTAACTACAAAAGCAGAAATAATAGAGAAAAATTCCACCCCTGATTTTTTAAAGAAAAACTCAACACAAGCAAAAAGCAAATGCTGTTTTGTATGGACAGATATTGCAACAGAGTTCACCAAAAAGCCGCGCAGGGCAGCTTTTCTTATGCTAATAAATAGAATATAAAAGTATGAAAAAATAAGTAAAATTGTAATTTTCTACTCACCTCCTCAGGAAAACACAGGATCGTACTGAACACATATATATACCTAAATAAACCTTTTTCCAAAAATAGGAAAATCGAGAGAGCTGTAAGGTTATTTCAATAGAACTGTGTGTGTTTGTTGCCCAATCAAGCACAAAATGGAATTACGCCGCTGTTTATTGTAGAAATACTATTTATACGTGTATATGTGTGTAGGTAGATATGTTTATTATGCCCCAGAAGGAAGTTCTAATTTCTTCTTTACCGTCAATAAAATGGTTATAAATGTGAAGGGCTATTTAGATTTGAAAAAAATGGTGATTTTAATGGTCAAGTATATGGACCAGTAGTAAAAGGATAGTGTATTGATTTATTGGATTTTTGACAAATGTATGAGAAATATTACTAGGATGTGTGTACAATTGTAAAAAGCACGCCGACTTTCAGTTACGGTCCTATCTGTCGCGGAGAAACTAGAGCCAGAGCAAAAGTAAACGTAACTGGCCAAGCACGTTTTAGTGAATGAACGTAAGACAGGAGCAGACAAGCCAAGTTATTATACTGGGATTTAGGATGCGTGTAGGTAGATGGAAAAAAAACTAAGACGCGGAGAGGAGTAATAAGGGAAAAGACGGGGAAACATACTGCAGGAGAAGATGGAGATGTGTATTTATATAGCTTTCTTTATAAGGGAGAAGTTTGCATCATCGCCTATAAGCGAATTTACATTTGTGTCTTTACAGCCAGTCACAAGTTGCGACACACAAATGCAAACACTCGGTTTCAACTTAAGAAAACCCCAGCGGACATTCTAATATTCAGCATTTCTCTGAAATTGGAATATACGGTGCGGTGGTGTATGATGATGGTATAGTATCCTGCTTGGTGTATATAGTGAATATTTCTTCTGTCGAAACTCGAAAAATCATAGTCCAATATTTCTACACATGCACTTGAGGTTATATTAGGACGTTATAAAGGAAACTGTGGCTCATATGTATATAAGCAATATGCAACAATAGTTATGCTTGTTTAACATCAGGGCATCTGCCTCCATTTCTCCTCTCTGTTTTCCGACTACTCCATTGTACACATGAGGGTATCGGTCGTTCTAGCCTGAACTAAATAAACAAGCGTAAAACTTGATTCGGCATTATCATCGTCGGAGTCTTATATTCCGAACTAGTATGTAGTATGGTCTGACAGCTTTGGAGTTTTTATAGCGCACATATAGAGTTTTATTCGGATCGGACGAACTAAAGTCAAAGCGTCTATAGGGAAAAAATGTATGGAAAAGAACTACATTATAAGAAATATGGATATATACATATCTTGTATACGAGGATATAATATGAAACTTATCTATTACATTGAATTTTTATGACTATAACCCATCCGCTTTGATGTTCTATTCTCTGAACTAGACGTTGAATGCATATAAACGTATTATTAAGCTTGTTGAGTACAAACCTCATCCAGATATAATTGACAGTACCTAATTAACCGTAAATACGGGTATTCATTTTGTCAAAGCAATATGCAAACCTACTGTCGTTTTACAAAGAATGAAATGATTATTATCAAAATACTAGTAATTGCCCACTTTTATAATGACTATACTTATGGCAGATACACATTCATGACGTTTTAAACTGGTTTCATGTTAAAAGTCGGTCTTTACTACTAAAATCTATTCTACTAAAAAACCAGCATTTTTATCAACCTCTTTCACCGTTTCTGTTTCCATTCTCACATCTTGTACGCTTCAATCTAATTAAGCAATTTATGTTGAACACAATGTCAGTAATATCACTATAAGGCTTTACGAGCGTCCAAAGGATTGAAATCTCGGTATATGTATGTATATATGAAAAGACTTGCACGATACGATAACCTGTACCTCTGTACCAGCAATATATATGTACAAAATTTGTCCATATGCAAATAGGTATCATTATTGTCGTGCTATTAGTATGTAAATCCATATAATACAGTCAAAATGCAAGGCCTGGTATGAGATGAGTGTGACTATGCATTATTGCAC
>JAHZMZ010002011.1:0-11474 GCA_027743805.1 Lepidocyrtoides sp. E14
AGGACTGACTGACTATCAAGAGAGTAAATAGGTACTTTTTTTGGTGGTATATAGGCCCACAGTTCTCCTTGTTGAGCTCCTTAGCACATATGTACGTATTTTCGTTGGACACTTTCCAGATAGACTTTGCTTCGTACTTACTACTACTACTACTACTACCGATGCTACTGCTTTGATGCTTACTTGAAAGAGATAAAAAGTTGGGCTCTAGCGGTTGGTATTTTCTGGTGCACACACTGCATTACTATACAGTTGGAGAGTGCACGGCAACTACGGCATGAAACAGAAAAAAGAGAGAGAGGATATGAGAGTGGAAATGATCATCTCATGAAAACTTGATGCTCAATACGTGACCATGAAAGAGGATGCGGTGGAAGTGGTACTAGTAGAGTCCCAGTCGCCTAACGTTTTTGCATGTATCGTCATATTATACCCCCAATACTACTAGTCATGATATTTTATAATGTTCAGTTCAATTCAGATCAAAAGGAAAATACGATTTTTTTTTCGAGTAAGTTTACTTCACATCTCATCATGACACTATATGCTACTTGGTTCGTGGTGGTGATGATGATGGTGGTATAAGTATGGACATATGAGAATACTAAACCGTTTTTAAAGTATATCGTATCACAACACGGGGTCCGAAACTAAAACTAGAAAAACATGACTCATTCTACTTTAACTCTTGCATGTTTCCAGAGTTTTTCACGTAGGGTGAAAGTAGACTACTACCATCCGCAAAAAAAAAAATATTTTTGCATTAAAAAATATTATGTCTTGACTAGGAAAAGCTCCCGTAGACCTTCCATGTACGTTTTATATGAAGCGTACTTATGATTACAAAATATTATTTATTTTAAACGATTGCAGCATCCAGAGAAACGACTGTGTTGCTTTAGCAGAGTGCTCACATTATTTATTTATATAACGTAATCCCACCACCGGCATATTATATTAAATCATTTCAGTAAGAGTATTGAAATATCCAATAAAATTTCACTTGAAACACATTCAAAAGAAGAAAAAAAAAATCTGTCATTGATTCCACCACACACCACCGGCTTATGTTATGACTAGTTCGTGCTGAGTATTTCTAAACAGGGATTCTTCTATTTTTTGCCCTTCCATTTCTGCTATCTTTTTGCTTTTCCAGTAGAGTAGTCGAACTAGAACCCGAGCAAAGAAAAAAAAAATTATAATAGCTTGTAGGGTTTCCCATAGCAATGCACTCCATCCCATTCAATATTATGTACACAACTAATATTGTATGATGATTATGACAATTATGGCTGCAATTTGGTAGGAAGTACCACTTTCGTGTCAATATTAAGTACTTTTAATATACATTAAACTCAGGTATTTATATGGCATCTATGTATGTATATTTCATGTACAATATTGAAGTAAATGTGAATAACATGACGATGATTAAACAAGCATGTTGGGTTCGGAAAGCAAAAGTATAATCAGGTCTTTCGTGTGACGTGTATCTAACCATTTCTATTTTTAACTTGTAAGCCTTATTTGTGTAGATAAAAAAATTTCCTTTTCCCCATTACTTAACATTTACTAAAAATAACAACCAAAATTACTTATTAGACGGCTTATTGTAAAAAAAAAAAAAACTCGTCAGCCTTTTTCTCACGTAGGCTTTTTCACCTTTTATTATTAAAGTAAACAAATTATGATGAGATCCAGTTTGTTAGCTGTAAAGATGACATGATGACGCCAGTAATCAAGTAGATCACAGAACTACCATGTTCCCAAAAAAAGTAAGAGTGGATTCATCTCTACGTTTAATGTGATCTAGAAGACGGGAGCGAGACTAGAAAAGATGTGATATTAGAAACGGTAAGCGGATTTTGGTACAATGAAGAAGGTAGCAGCAAAGAAGTAAGAAAGAGTGTCTCAGTTGTCACATTTACAGCCTTTATTATTATTATAATGGNGTTTAATGTGATCTAGAAGACGGGAGCGAGACTAGAAAAGATGTGATATTAGAAACGGTAAGCGGATTTTGGTACAATGAAGAAGGTAGCAGCAAAGAAGTAAGAAAGAGTGTCTCAGTTGTCACATTTACAGCCTTTATTATTATTATAATGGCACTATGCGGTGTAGTCTCTCTATATTTTTTTATGCCCTCAACAAGTCTACCTACCTAGTACTTATCTTTGAGAGCTGACGGATGGTGAGTTGCTTACAAATATATACTTTGAGAAGTAACACAGAAAAAAAACTAACGAGAAGTACTTACCGCCATATCCACCACCAACAACACCACCATCACAACTCACACAACAACAGACACTCAACAAGCCAAATGTACAGGAAACGAAAGTACGTACGTAATGTACTACTTCAATAAGTCACTTTCTTTTTTTTCTGTAAGCAGACAGAGTAGACTATTTTCAACTTCAAATCCATAATAAGACTTTATATCCCATCACAAAAGAAACAACAACAAAAAAATAAACCACCACGTAGAGTAATTTCACACCAAGGTAGGCACAAAAAAACGGAGATGGAACGAAGAACCTCGAGAAATGTGACTGAGCCTTCTGGTTGCGTTGCATACTTACTTAGCATACAAAAGTTTTTACAAGGTTTGTATTTTTTTTCTGGAGAAAGTTTTTTTTTTCTTTAAAGATAGAGTGGCACACATGGAGAAAATACGGGGAACGGGTCCAAGGGAGCTATTACGGAGAAGAACCTGAAGAGCAAGAAAAATAAGAAGCAATGAGTGCTGAACAAAAAAAATGAGCGTTGGTTGGAGATGATGATAGTGGTGGTGGTTCGTACTAACTTAAAAAAAAAAGTTGACTGTTTTGTTAAGCGTGTACGTAAAAAAATACCATGAAGGAATATCTTGTCCAAGTCAAAGTTAGTCTGATTCTAGCCAGCTATCTGCCTCTTTTCTGACTGCAGCTTGACTAGCTATTTTTTCCATTTTCTTGTTTTTTTTTCTCTCTCTTTCTTACAGCCAGCATTAAAACATCGTTTCTGCCACCTTCTCTTTTACTCTTTTCTGCTAGTCTCGG
This sequence comes from Lepidocyrtoides sp. E14, assembly GCA_027743805.1. Classification (NCBI taxonomy): domain Eukaryota; kingdom Metazoa; phylum Arthropoda; class Collembola; order Entomobryomorpha; family Entomobryidae; genus Lepidocyrtoides; species Lepidocyrtoides sp. E14. Next base: position 3,042 of record JAHZMZ010002011.1, read on the forward strand.
CGATAATATTAATGTTATGTATGTAGGTAAGTTGGTTAGCTGGGTTGTTGGTTGACGCTCTCTCTTTTTCTTGAACAAAAATACGAGACAAGTGGCAAATAATAAGAAAGTCACTTTGCTATTCTGCTTTTCCACTTATTTCTTAAGTGTACGCCACTTGTCTTGGTTTTCCCTTGTCTAGTACCGCAGTAGCAGCATAGGCACAATAACTCACCAGAATGCACAGCTCAGACATATACAACAGCGTTTACAATCATCCAGCTGTAGTCAAAACACGAACAAGGAAGAAAAAAAGACAAGATAAAAAAAAACGTCCAGGGTGTGTAATAGCAGTAGTAGTATCTTGTTTTGTCACTGTTGTTTAGCAAGTGATGTATTAACAAAAACGAGGAGGAGACATGGCAGACGGGAAAGGCACTATATCACGCCATCCATCCACCAAAAAGACCTTCTCAAGCTTATTATTGTTATACTACAGATATATACACTCTATGACCTGAAGGAGGAGGATACTTTTCCGAAAGGGTTAGTTTTATAGAATGCATAGCTTTAATAATAATAATAATAATAATAATAACAGCTAGCAGTTGCAATCATGCGGTAGACCTACTTGGTTGAAAAAGAAACTACCAAAATCTAAAATGTTCTTCTTCACTGTTCAATCAAGCAAGTACACACTTGGAAAAAACAGCTACTAAAAAACAGTACGGCACCAAGTTGTTTTTGTGCAGATTTGAAACGGTTTCACAGAAGCAGAAAAGAGTTTAGTGGAACTTTTCTGGGTGTGAGACCAACATCCTTTACTTTTATTCTTAACGAGAAAAAAATTTGTTGATTCGCCATTCGCTCTACTTTTTTTTCTTCCTTTCACTCTACACACTCACTGCACTGATGCATCCATTCTTACACTTTTGCTATATTCACGAGATACATATGTGCTCCATTTTTTTTTCTTTTCTAACTTGGCTTTAGTCAGAGTAGGAAAACAAGTTGACAGAGAAGGAAATGCCATAGGTTTTATGCTGCTGTTGTTGTTGTTGCTGCTGCAACTTTCCCTCTGATACACTGTGTGAAAGAGTTCACAGTATTTCTTACTGGTGTGCATGCATTGGTGACAATTGTACAATTTGCTTTTACTTCTCTCTGACTTTCCTTTGACTTTAGTGCATACAACTTTTTTGTGTGGTGTGATGAGAACTTTGTGAAAGGAAAAGTACCACTAAAACTAAGGCAAAAAAGCAGTGAGCTCTTTTTTGCATTGGCTACACACGCTAACTATTTTAAATAGTGTAATATCAATAGCCATCCTTAAAAATTCACTAGCTTAAGGTTTTTTTTATATGGCAATCATTATCTTTTCATTCTCATTACACGTTTATGAAGATAGCATCGTAGTGATGAGTACTACAAACAGAGAAGCGTTAGTATAACACTTTCGGTTCGCTCGCTACTGTTTCCGTTTTAACAGCTTTCCACATCCCTGTTTCTTTCTGCAGCATTGGTGACTGCCAAATATTTTTTTTCTCGTTTTACACCCTTTCATGTTTTAATAATACAGCTACTTCTTCTACTGATGAGTCTCCTTTACAACTTTTTCGCTATCTAGACTAAATAAGTATAATAAGCATCTTTGTATATATTAAAGTACTTCAGCACACTTGAATTTCCTTTCTGAAGCCCAGTTTTGCGGGTAAGTCAGCGAACCATAGAAAAAAAAAAAGAAATCTCTCTCTATCTTGGAAACCCACCACAGACAGAGAGAGAAAGCAAGCTGAGAAAAAAAGGTGAATCCTACATGGATATACAATACACGCCTACAAAATACATCCATGTATGTATGAATTAGATATAACATTTTGTAATGTTCTTGGGTGAAACATCGATGAGCAAAGAAGAAATAAAAAAATATGCCGTGTTTAATAACATCACTACTTACTGTATCGTAATAAGTAAGTAAAACGGTTTAACCCCGTTTAGACCATAAGGGTGGAATAATGAAACAGTGAAAAATTTACATGAAAAATATTACCAAAAAAGAATGCATCTTTTATCTATCGCTCGGCCTCCACATACTCGAACCTTAAATAAAAAAGTATCGTTTTATAATAATATGCTTTATAGCAATAGGACATCCTTTCCTTTTACATGCAATAAATTTTATAGTGCCTGGCCAAGTATGTGGTAACCTTTTGAATGTTTCTAGTTTAACATACCTATAGATATCTGGCTCTACCAGATAATAGTCAAGAGAATATTTTGCTATTTTTTTCCGGAGAAATAGAAGGAAAGGGTACAACCCAGTCCAATTTTTTTAACACAGATGCAGCATGATGATGACGTTATCATGGTAGGCACACCATGCATTCACTAGAGTAAAAAAGTAAATTGTTCCCTGCCACTTTTCGTGGGTCACAGCAGCTATACGGTTATAACAGAAGCAATGGTACCGTGTAACACCAGCAGCAATAGTTTTCGGATTTGCTTGATTTTGATAAAAAAAAATGTAGATACAAAGTGTGTTCACGTTATAAATGAAGATAGGGCAGCAGTAGCAGCAGTGCTGTTCTACTATAGTCATTATTTTTGCCCCTTTTTTTTCATTCACTCAACAAATTTTTGCCTGGGAGCGGCAATACTAAAACATGTTATGTATGTATGTATTTATATAGGCTAGTAAAGACGATGATGATGATAATGTGAATGAAATCTAGAGAGAAAGTGATACGCAGAAGAAGGAAACAGAAAGAAAAACCATTCACAGCAGTGGTGCTACTTGTTTTTTCATGTGTCTATCTGTACAGTATAGTTTACACAAAGTTAAAGTAGAAAGTTGTCCCAAGACACTTGTTGAATGCATGCAGGCAACACAGAAGCAGACATAATATCCGCGTTTTTTTCACTGCATACAGTATCTATATAGAAATTTTTGTATTGCTTTTCATCTTTAGTTTTAGGGTTATATTTTTTTTTCTCTCTCTCTCTCTCTCACAACTCACAAAGAAGAAGTGAAAGTTAAGCGAATGGAATGCGCTTCTGTTGGGGGAAAATGGGAGTTGAAAGAAAAACGCCATATCATCACACATCAGTAAAAGAAAAACTGATCTGACTACTTATACACATAACATGTTTTCATATAGAAAAAAATGAGCATTCGATATATTTCTCTCTCTGTGTATGTGTGTGTATACCTATGCATGTTAGTGTTTGTTTTGCAATTTTTTTTTCTTTTGCTTATTTCAAATTCTGTTCATTCTTCTCCTTCTGCAAAGGAAATGTAAACTGAAGAAATATAACAGTTGCAGCTTTGTAAAAAAAATGAGTAAAAAAATAAAACGAGTAAATACGCACGTTCCTTTTCACTTCTTATTTACTTTGCACCATTTTCCCCTCTCCTTCTCACGTGTCTTTTCCATTTTATCGTTCGTTTTTCAGTTTCATTTACCAAACACTTGGACCCCCGAGACCAAAGAAAATGGCCAAAAATGTACACACACAGACACAGACATGCAGGTACACACGGAAAAATAAAATCTGCGCTGTGTTGTGTCCTAAATGAAAACTAAACCAAAAGGAGCAACAACAACAGAATTGGTATGTGTACTTCTCAAATCTCATGTATGTATGTCTTCTTGATCCTTGAACAACTTTATTGTGCATTGTATTCCATTTGTTTTTAGTTATTCTCTCGTCACTTAATAATCTACGACCCTCTTCTTCTTTCTCTGAGCATCAGGGCAAAAGGTGGAGACGAACAGAGGAGCAGCTGGCTGTGAAATGAAACTACCTAGTAGCAATTGCAAGCAAGAAAGAAACAAATGGAAAAGAGGGAGAAAGTATGAGAGAGAAAGGATATTATTATATAAACATTAGCCAAAATATATTTTTATCATGTGTTTGTCTATATATGCGTTTCAGGGTATTAATGACATAATATATATAAGCATGGAAAATGAGGAAAAAACTTTTTTAGATGTTCACATGCAGATAGATTGAAAATAATAGTAGTAGTAGTATTAGTACGGTATGCGACTCGTAGAAAATATCATAGTAATGGGTTATGTTATACCGTTTCATCTAAATGGTCTGTTGGTTTTTCTCCGTCTGTTTTGTGTGTGTGTGTGTGTGTGTTTCTGTGTGGAAACAAAGTTGAAGAAGAATAATGCTACATAAACAAAGAGAGAAAATGGAAAGGAATCAAAGCTTTAAAAAGTTTTTTTTTTCCTTCCTTTTATTCTGTACGAAGTGTAGCAAGGCAGCTAAAAAAAATATAGAGATACATAAAAGGCGTTACGTAAGCATAAACAACAAAATGTTTTTATAACAGTGGCTGTAGTTCTGCTTTATTCTTAAATGAATGAATGCTACACACCAACTGGTATCAAAAGCATTAAATAAAAGACAGGAAAAGGAGTCGACCAGAAATCTTCCTGAGGAAGAAACGAAAAAAAAACAAGTTACAAATCTACTAACGATTTAGAACACTTTTCGAAGAAGACAAAGTATTTTTTTTCTATTCTATTTCAAATGCATATAACAGGCTTTTTTACATGGTTGGACGAATGGTAAGTCGACATGTGTCTAATTTTCCTCCATTAGTACTTCAACATGGCAATATCTGTAAACTGTATAGTAAATTCCGTCGTACAGTAGTTTGCTATTTTCTAGCCTCAACATAATAATCGTTTTCATCTTTCATTATAAGTCTTGTGGTGTTTTCATAGAAAGATTTTTATTTATTTGCATTCGATATTCCTCAGCCTGTTTTTCTCCTTTTGCATTCTTTCCTCAAACTTGTAAATAGTAGTATAAGCACTTGTATCACAACAACAGAACTAGAGCTTTTAGTCTTTCTGACATGTTTGTTATTCCCATTTTATTTATTTTTTTTGTGTGTCAAATGAAACTTTGTGTATAGCTGCAGTAATTTACAGAATAACAGATTTCATACGTCTTTTGTGTTCTTGGGTACGTAGGTAGTAGGTACGTGGGAGGAGGATCATGAGACGGGTGCTTACTTTTTGTAGAGACACTCTTATGTACCTTCTCACAAACTTCTTCTTTTTGCCGGAGGTTATTATGTTGCAGTAGTAGTAGTAGTAGCAGAATATTCAGTCCTATGTCCCGTTTTACTAGTATACATTATTCACGCATTTTCTCCCTTTCTCTATATTTTTTTTAGCGAGTACACAGCTGCATTAACACACTAAGAGCTGCGATGCTGCTCTTGTTATATTTTGTCTTTTCGTGGCTAGCTAGCCTGCTTTTTGTTTACGGAGAAAGTGTTAGGGAAGGAAGCTAAATCATAATATTATAAATACGTAAAATCTCATGACAATACTTTATCCCTAGCTAGTTTTTACAGGCAGCGGTGGTGGTGCGCGACCAGGAGCGGTTTTCCTATTTCTAGCAGACTAGATTAATACTTTCCTTTTAGTTTCTTGTTATACTACTACTAGCTAACCAAAAAAGTGTATCGTCATCATCATCGCCATGAAAGTATTCTGCTTTATTGCAAAAAGACAGATTCATTTAATATTGTATTATCTTTATACGCGAATTTTTGTCGTTATTTATGGCACACAAGAAAAACCTTTTCGTAGGGTTCATTCCATATCAAACCTGTGTTTCTGCCTGGTATTTATTTAATACAGTGCCAAAAGCTTGCCATTGGAAGCGAAGAAATAGGTGGGCTGAACGGATAATATGCAATATTTTTATTTACTATAGAATGTATAATAGAAACAGTGGAAGAAAATAATGGGACCATTTTTATAATCACAATCACCATTAAAACAATCCAAGAAAGTTGCTTATACAGCGTTTCACTGCGCATAGTAGAATGAATAGAGTGTAGACTTGTTGTTACCCGGCAAAAACGGTAGCAGCAGTCTCTTTTAATGTTAATATTATGATTATTACATGACCGTCTATCATCTAATAATATGTTCTTTCAAGTCTCATCGGGGACGTTAACGAGGTCAGTATACTACCGTATAGCTTTATTGCGTCTTCATAGAACTACCGTATTTTTGGGCTCTGGTGGAACCGAACATGCTAAAAATGTTGAAATGTGAAAAGATGGAAGATTCTAAAGAAATGGAAAAACTTTATCATGTGCCGACCTATTTGTTTACGGTTTTCTTTTTGTACCTTTCTTGCCCGTTTACATAACTTGCATTATATTTAATGAGCATCTCATTCTGTTCTGAAGCCAGACAGCTCAAAAGTAGTAGCATTTAGTAGCTCAACAGTTGATACCTAGTAAAAATATAATTTTTAAAATGGAAAGAGATGCAAAGAAAGAATATTTTACTTTGAGTTTAATCTTAAAATTCACTTGGGAAAAAATATGACAATTTTTCAGTTTCGAGAAAACTTGGGTTCTTCTTCATCTAAACACCTTTTGGCAGCGTATTCGTTTTTTTTATAATGTTCATTCCCACGTTGCTGAAGAGTTGGTTAATTATTCCACTGTAGATAATTTAATCAGCTCTGTAAAACTATATAGTCTCTATACATCTATTGTGTAAAAATACATCATTTTATCCAACTATTGTGTATATTTATGAGTTATGAATCTTGACAATGGGAGAAAGCTTAGCTTCAAGCAAAATATAATATGCACCAGTGACAAACTTTACATTTTTCCTTATCATTTCTAATTTAAGAATTTGAAGCATTTACCGAAAAAGAAACTTTAGAATGCCCAAACCACATTGAAAACGTTCAACTTCACTTCATCGTTACACTGTTTTTAACGCTATTATGGTGATTATTACGGGATTTTTACTGCAGCACAAAGTAAAAAAAGAGTAGAGATGGATGGATGAAATGAAAGATATTTACCTGGCTACCTGAGCTCAGCAAGCCAGGTAATATATATATCTGCTTTTCTTTCCATTTCCCTTTAAAAATCTCACTCTCTTTTTCCCTCTTACTCTGTAAAGAGAAAAGTACAAAAAGGATCTACGCTACATTTCTTGTTTCTTTTTTTGTGTGTAATCTAATGGTGATGATGGGATTTGTAAGAAAATGTACATGTGGGATAGTAGTAGTGAATATTACTTGGTTGGAAAAAGGAGAGAATGATGATGATGATGATACCTGGATCTTTTTTTTTCTCACGAGATGATAATGTGTGGTGTAGTGGTGAAGAAGTTTTAGGAACAAAGATGGAATGAGAAAGAGACGATGATGATGATTATTATTACGAGAAAAAAAATTATTACCTTGTCTCTTCTTTTCTCTCTCTTGGCGAATTAAGTTGCTCCAAAAAATAGATGATGAAGCTGCATAATATTTTCTCTTTTCATAAAACTTTCTATCTAGCTTTGTTCTTTAAAAAAGGATGCATCTTCATAAGAGGAAAGTTTTGCCATGAGCAAAAATATGGTCACATAATATTCTAAGGCGCAACTTTTCAACAATTTTCAACATGGCTCTTCTGTGGTGACGTAAAGTATAAAGAAAAAAGGTGTTGCAATACAAATGAAAAGCAAAATGACTATTTTAAAAGAATAAAGCGGGTAAGAAAAAGTTACAGAAATGAGATATTTTTTTTTCCTTTTACCATCATCATCATTCCCATCATTTTAACCTTTCTGCTTGTGTTTTTTTTTCTCTTCAAAGTGCTATCTACTTCATATAGGCTGACCACGAACCTGATAAAAAGTAAACTGTTTCTATTTCAGCAGATGTTTCCCACGGTGGTTACAAAAAACTCGCTAGCTAATCCAAAAACTTTTATCCGTTTTTATATCCTACTCAAAACTTTTCGTGTTTTATACTGAAATTACCGCAATTGCAAGTTTAACCTACTGCTAAAACTAAAAGATATAAAAAAACGTACTGGTTTAAATATTGTGGTACTTACTTGTTGGTTAGTGGATTTCCTTTTTTTGTCCCATTCTGCACGTTTTCTTAAATGGTCATTGTTTTTTTATCCAGCCACTTTAAACTTTTAAATTGACCTTTGAAAATTTTCTCTTCTTTGCTATTATTATTATCATTTGTATGCACTGCATTTACTCTTTCAGACACGGTCACACTCAATACTACTACACATGTTGTCTTGAACGATAAAACAGTTGGCTAAAACTGTGATCAATTGACACGCACACAAACTCGTTGTTTTTGTTGCAAATTTCAAAAAGTAATATAGAACAAGGAAGGAGCTGTATCGCACACAAAAAAAACGTGTACTTACACTTTTTACTCCGGCGCCACTACTGCAAGCAATCTTTTACAGAGCTGCTCACGTTGTTGCTGTTTTCTTCCGTCTGAGAATCATCCATTCATTCATCTGACGAAACATTCTTTGTACCATTTGCTTAGCTTTTCTCCTACCCAAAAAAATGCACACACACATGAGCGTATGTATACTTTCACTATTTGACGTAGCTTTTCTCTTTTTCATTCCACGACGACTACTAC
>JAHZMZ010002012.1:0-12193 GCA_027743805.1 Lepidocyrtoides sp. E14
CATAATAACAGCAATAATAATAATAATGCGGCTGTGACTGAAGTGGAGCGAGGAATGATAATGATGAGTGAGCGGAGCGGTGTGTTTTTTGGAAGGTTTGGGAGATTGCTTTTTTTGCTCTGGGAGAGAATGTTATGTTTGTGATGTAATGAATTTAAGTGAATGCACTTCAATTTAAAGAAATACTATTATCATTATGATCATCATTAGATGTTCAGTAGATAGATATAAAATATTCATCCGATCTTTAATAAGCTTAAAAAGACTTGTGCTGGTAGTAGTAGTAGAGTGGTGACTGAATTGTGAAGCACTTTTCATTACACTTTGTCAATTGAAGTCACAGATCAACTCGTTGCTTATTTGTGCTTGATATATTATTTTGAGAAAAAAGCAAAGAGACACACACACACACAAAAGGCTTTTTTGCTTGCATCTGCAACTGACAGTTCCAAAATACCGTTTAGCACAACAGCTTCTTTTTTTTCTATATCATCTAATCTCTATCTATCTACGGCTCACAAAAAATATCAAGACGACACTGACTGTGTGTGCAAGTTTGTAGGCTCTTTTTCTCTCCGTGCACTCGTCTCTGCACACATCAACAGCAGCAACAAAAACACGACATAAACATGAAGAGCTCGTCTATAAAGGAGATTCTCTTCTGCTGTATCACCACCACCACTCTTTTAGAACCGTTTCTGCATAATATTATTGCTTGTGATATGATGTGTTTGACATCTCGATGGATTCTGATGTGACTGACTGAACTGAACTTGGCCTGGCCTGAGATGACGATAATGATGATGACGGGAGGCAGCAGCAGTAGCAGGAGCAATGGCAAAAATATTAAGTTCACATATAGGCACAACGACGATGATGATGATGATGATCATGAAACACTATACAACACACTCACACCGCTTCATAAATAACGTGAAATATAAATGCATGCGTAAATATAAAGTACAAACTTGGAGTATCGTTAATGATGATGAATGTGCTTGTATTTAGAAGACATCCGCAAAAGTAAAAAATATTTCAGACAGACTGGCAAACTCACGGGGAATAACTAATCACCAGCAACATACAGGTATAAAATATGACAAGTCAAATATCAGATTCAGAGCTTATTTTCTTTAGTTTGATGGCTGCAAGTATGCATGAATGTGTATATATTATGTACGTGTTATCTTTTCAAGGTATTTTTATTATTGATTGGCAGTCAGTCAGTGATCCTTCTTGTTTCTTCTTCCATGAAATTTGATCTGTGTCCATCTGAATTGAACTATTTGTCATTACTGCCACTTACTTAGTTAATACCACTTAGTATCCATCTTATTTTTTTTTCTTCTTTTCACCCTATCTCTCTCTCAGATCTCAATCCTCTCTGATCCTTTCCATCATACACAGTTTCTTGCAGTAATATCTAAATAGCCAGCGAGTCAAGACAAGTCAAGTCAAGAAAACTGAGCCATCAAAGGACTGACTGCTATTAAAGGAGAGAAGAAAAAGAAGCGTATATTATTATGATTATTCACTTCACTTTACCTTGCTGCCAAGCATACAGCAGCATGTATGGCAAGCATGGGTACATTTAGAAAATGACACGGGCAGGTATAAGGCCAAGGATTACAAGAAGCAGGAGGATGAGATGGATAAAGATGAGACCGAAAAATACAACCACCACCACCACCACACTTTACTATTATTTAATGCTTCCACTTACATTTACTTCTTCTTTTTTTTCCTCTCAAACACACACACACAAAACATTCAGCTCTTTTACAGTGCAAGTATGAAAGCACACAGCACACAGAAAAGTAGCAGCAGCAGCAGCAGAGCAGAGATAGACAGTAAGTAATGTTATTGCTCTCCTTGTCCTGAGACTTCTTTTTTTTCTAGTTGGGATACCTGTTTTTTGAGACTTTTTTTTCTCTTTTATGCATACAAGCAAAAGCCAGCATGCATCTTTCTAATAAGCATGCATACAAAGACTACGGAATAACGCACTCAAATAAACTTGATGTATCTTTTCCTTTTTCTCGCTCTCTTCTCTCGACAATGTCGTTTCGTTCATGTGTGTGTAGAAAAGAAACGAAACGAGTGTAATAACAACAATCACACACACACTCACATGGAGTACATACTACTCACTCACACACACACCAACAACAAGAAATCTTCATGCAAGCGTGTATACCTATTTTCATAGGTATCTCTACTTAACATACCTATGCACAAACAACAAGTACCATAAAGAATTGAATACAAGATATCTTTTTTTTCTCTCTTCTCAAGTTAAGGACACACTCATGTCCCTATACTACTAGAATATATGTACCTATTACATATTTATAAAAAGGTAAATACATTGTATGATACCTACTTGGCTCTAGTTTATAATGGGTTTCTTCTTTTTTTTATCATTATTATTTTTTCTCTTTTCTTCTTTGGCGACTCAACCAGCTCATACTATATTGCCATGCATTCACCGTCACCACTATTACTGAGCAGTCAAGTCAGTCACTTCTCTCATTCCTTCTTCTCCCACTTCTTTAGCCAGTTTACACATTTCAGTGCTGTTGGTATCATTAGTAGTATATATAAGCAGGTAGGTATATAATATTAAAAAAAGAAAACCCTGCTGACAACTGGCACTATGTGTTTAGTAGTAGTGGCAGCAGTGGTTAAACATGTATGTGTAAAAAGAAAGGAAAATATAATGAAAATGTTCCCTTCTTGCAAAATGCACTGCTCTTTATATAATAGGTAGTGTCAGTAGACCAGCAGCGGTAGTAGTAAAGAAACAACAAACAAGAAAAGAAGGGAAGAAAAAGAAGAAGTAAAGTTTACTTTACGACAATGTTATCCGCCTAGTCTATGTATGTATGTATGTACATACATGCACGCATATTTCTATTAAATATACATACAAAAAAAAAACTTGTATACAATAAGAGAACTATTTTTACTACAGAAAATGTGCTGCTTTGTGATGATGATGACCAAAGGAATACAATGTAACCTGTGAAGGTATGTATGCATTGAGCATGCTTTCAAGTTTTACTTTGCTTACAACAACGACAGCAATGGCAATGCAAGGATATAATATGACGAGGACGACCATCACCATCATTATCAAACAAAGTATGTGTATAAAAAGCTATAATATGGCAAGCTGTGTTTGTGTAATATAGGGACTCTCTGGTAGTTTTTTTGCCTTTGGTGGTGGTTGGTGATGATGATGATGATGTCGAGAACGAAAACGAGAGAGAATCTTACGTTACGTTTTTGTAATCCGTTTCTTCCCTTCTACTTGCACGCTGCTGCTGTTAGACTGTATAGTAGAAAGAATATCGGCATAAAAAAATGCTTGCTTACACTCTCAGCTCGCTTAAACACAACACCAAACCAGCAGCGGCAGCAGCAGTTTCCTCTTCTTGTCTCTTTTTAAGCGAACAACCAACAATGTACGCTTGCTTGCTTACTTATGAACGAACAAACCAAGCAAAAAAGGCATCAGCAGCAGACAGTTTGTTCCCTTCTTGTTCAGTCTTCAGCTCAGCACTCCAACGACTTTGCTTCTCTTCCTTTCATTTCATTCTCATTTTTTTCCTTTCTTGTCTCCTCCACCACCACCAACACCACTCACTTCATCCAAAAGCTAACTCAGCAGCAATCAGCACTACAGCTCTGCTACAACTGCTACTACCAATATTGCTTCTGCTTTTGCAATCAATGCTTTTGTATACTACCCTTTTTTATATTTTTAAGCAAGGCAAGATCATATCATCATCACCATCGTCGTCGTCTTTAGTTGGTTTTCAACTACAATGTGTGGTGGTGGTGGAGAAGAAGCAAGAGAGAAAAAAAAGTGTGAGCTAAAGTCCTCTTGTGAGTTCGTTTTTTGGTTCTTTCATAGCAATAACATGAGATGATTCTATTCCACACAGTGTTCCCAAGTTGCTATTCACTTTACTCCTGGCAAGCCTTAGTGGTTATTACAGTGCATACATTCATAAATATGTACATGCATACTAAATATATGCAATGTACATTGTTATAAAAGTAAGCTCAATATATTCACTTTACTCCTGGCAAGCCTTAGTGGTTATTACAGTGCATACATTCATAAATATGTACATGCATACTAAATATATGCAATGCACATTGTTATAAAAGTAAGCTCAATCAAAATACGCTAGAAGATATACATATATACAATATTCATCCCTTTTGTGAATCTGTTGACTCAGATGTCTATATAGTAGCATTGTTATATATTTTACTGCCACCACCACCATTATATGTACATTTAGGTATGTATTTTTAGGGGAGAATTTCGCTTACAGCAAAAAAGGATACACTTTACTTTCTTTTTTGTTGTATAAAGTTTTCAGAGAGCTTCACCGGATCGGTAAGGGTCGGTCTTTCGGAATACAAAGTCGGAGAGAATGGAGTATACCAGTAGTACGTATACATATATCGAGTGAAACACACATGGCGTCATATAAGCAATATAATACATAGGTATAATACTATGCATTCATGCATTTTTTCGTTCACAATTGAGAAAAAGAAAAACGTAACTTTATAATACAACGGGTAGGTATATATACATTACTCATAAATGCTGTATATATTACCTACTCACTTTTGTTCTTGTAATACTAGTTCTCATCTTTCAGGATGAAAATGCATGTATTCTTCTTCCATTTCACATCTTTTTCCCCATTTTTGCCGAGTTACGACTTGGTCTATACCTATCAGGCAATAAAAAAAAGATAGTAAGTGGATCTGGTGGCAACCGGAGCGGCAGCAAAGCATCATTGCAAAGAGAGAAAAATGGAGCTTTTCATAGTAAAGTAAGTAAGCAGAAGCAGTAGGTACTTCTAGGTACCCATAATCCAATATTATTATACAGTCCGCTTGTACAATTTATCCCTTTTTTCCTTTTCTTACAACTTATTCTATGACAGGGTTATTTTTATTTAGGGTAGTCATAAAAGCATCAAGATATATTTATGTTTATATTGCCTCTCTGTTTTTGTTGCATGAAAATGAAAAATATGCACATACACAAAAATAATAATAGCCTGTAATATAGGCATACGCGCAGAACAACAACACGTACCCAAGGACTAATAAGGGCCATCAATTCGTCATATACGGAACGGACGAAGAGTCTGCTGCTGCTGCTCGATGCTCAATAGCTTTATTGTATTGAGACATTTATGCACGCGTTCCCAAATCGTATCAATATCAGCTTAGGTCCAATTCAAACAAGAAGAAAAGGAATATTATGTATATTATGCATGCATGTAGGTAAAATGTATGAATTCATATTATGATGCTGTGAAGTTATGTGTTGTGTATTGTGTAATCTATAAAAAGGGCAAACTATCCACTTTACTGCCACTACTACTACATCATTTCATCTCTCTTGCATGACATGACATGCCATGCAAGTTCATATCTTGTTGGTTTACGTCAAGGCAAAAAGGGAACGTGGATGGATGGATGGATGGATGGGCAAAAAATACTATAACAAGTCGTTTTGTAAAGTGATGTTCTTTCAAATTTTTTTTTTCAAGTTATTGCCATTGCCATATACTTTTTTTTCTTTTTTTCTTTTACTGATATGCTCATATCAGTAAAACTCGCTTACTCTACGCTATAAAGCAAAAATGCTGATATAATTTTAGCTACGGATGCGTTATGGTTTATTACCTACAAACTACCAACAAGAGAAGCAGAAAAATTACGATGATGGAAGAGAGAGAAAAAAGGGTAGAAAAAACCGAATGGAAAAAGACGAAACACCAGAGAAAAAATTCCACTTTTGCTTATTATGCTTTTAAAACCCTTTTGTTCTTCTTATTATGAGGCTGGGTGCATGAAACTTGTTCCCTGCCCATTTTATTTGCTTTTGGAATTCTGATATTCTCAATCGGGCGATGATGATGAAGAACAAGGATCCTCTTAGTCCCTTATCCTTTTTTGTTTAGCCAACCTCGTCGTTTTGTTGTAGGTTTAATATCCAAGGCGGAGAAGCTTGAGCTTGTGATGCATGGTGGGCTTGAGCCGCTTTCAATTGGGTTGGTACTCACATGACACAAGGCACAAGCTATAAAGTCTGTCGGACGGAACAGTTTAGTAAGAAGAGAAACAGACTTGTTGTCACTTGTATATTTCAACTAGCCCCTTCTTTTCATCGCCTCTCTTGTAAAATTGTCATCAACAAAGAATGTCTTTGTCGACCTCAGATTTTCGTACTTGTCATCATCAACACTACCCTTGCCACCATCATCGGCTTTTCCTGATATAAAGTCTTGATAGGCTCTCTTTTCTTTCACTGTGTCCCTCTGAAAAGAATAATATGCATACATTCGTTTTCATTTTCCCGTCAAGTCAGTAGCACTAACAGAGTGAAGTTAAGATGAAAATATCTCTCTCTCTCTCTCTCTCTTGCTTTTCCTTCTTAATGGACTGTATCTCTGCAAAAGAAAGAATAAAAGTCTCTGTTGATGATGACGATGAAAAAGGGAGAGAAAAAGTTGGGGAGATAGGAAAAACCTGCTACAACTTTGCTTCCCGTTCCATTTTTCCATTCCACTCAAAAAAAGAATAGTAGTAGCAGCAGACAGATTCCACTATCATCAAAGTAGAGCTACTTACTACTACTACTACCACCACCACCACCATTGTATACATTCCTACCAATATCACTACCACCACTATCATCATCATCATCATCATCATCACCATCAACACGACAACACGGTTGATGATGCTGATGTTGCTGCTGACACTGGCTGAATAAAAAAAGGAAGGAATCTTATTCCATTTCACTTCCACCGTCACCAATGTGTCGTCGTCATTATTATTACATGTATTATGCCGGGGTGTAAGAAAAGCAGAGAATAGAATGAGGCACACACTGTCTTGTCATGTCGTTCCTTTTTTAAAAAAGGACTACTTCTACTACTGGATTCTCTGCTCTGGATTTTCTGGATAAAAAAACAAGATAGAATGGGAGGATGGCAAGTGCACTGGAAGCTACTGATGCTGGAACGTTTTCGCTCTCTCTCTTTCTCATCATCATCATTTTCCTTCTCTGTTATTGCTTTTGATAGTGTTAGAATACTGGAGAGAGTCGAGTTGTGGCTTGGGGGATGAATGTCGAGTAATATCAGCAGCAGTAGAGACGGCAACATCAAAATACAGACATTCATATCAACTACTGTGTAAGCAGGCAAGGCTTATATTATTTCATTCCAGCTATTATTACATTTTATACCCACCGTGTTATCTACATACATAAATGATTTTGTATCATCATCAGAGAGAGAGAGAGAGAAGACGACAGAGAAAAAAAACTAAAGTAAAATGCATGTTGCTTTAGCTTTGCTTATGATGACGATAATGATAATACCATGCGTATGCTTTGCTACTGTACAATTTTCCGCTGTTGTCTTGTCGTACATGATTTTACCCTGAAATCTCTGAGGATGTTAGATTGTTAAAGTGGTAACCGAATTTGAGAGGAGGAAAGAGGAAGAGAGCGAAAAGAGAGAGAGAGAGAGAAGCAGAAAAAAAAGAAAATTACAAGCAAAATGTCCTAAAGTATCTGGCGAACAAGAAGGAAAAGAGAACAAGTTTGTTCACTCGAAAATGGCAACAGAGAATGTAATATTTTTTTTGGACTTTGAAACAAGGCGACCCGTTTCTCTCTCTTTCCTTGCTACCAACCAAGAAAAAAAACCACTGTTACTTTACTACTTTCCAAAATGAATGGTAAATGTCGGTGTGTGTGTGTGTGTGAGTGGATATGGATATTATGCCGCTTGTGTCGTAATGTTGTTTTGTTGCTGAACCATATTATCATTTATACTGGTATAAGTAGTTGTTCCTCTACCACCAAAGTAGTGTGTGGTAATATGCACGTAGAACGACAACGAGTTCTAGTTTACTTGTAGTTTACTCTCTCTTTCAAGCTTAGTTATTCCAATTCCAAGAGAAAGAGAGAGAGAGAAAGAGCTAAAAACTTATTTTAGTTCTACGTGTCGTGTGAAAGAGTGTGTGGAAAAGCGTATATGAGGAAGAGGGGGATGATGATGGCGATGGTCTTGTTGTCGTTCCTAAAATAAGTACACACACAGGAGCTACCTCAATAATAACTAAACTCTTTCTCTCTCTCTCCTGAACCCAAGTCCACCCATATAAGTGTAAAATCATCAAGAATGGAAATGGTAAAGAAGAAGAAGAGGTGATGGTGGTGGTTGCCGGTTATGTATTATTGCTTTACTCACTTACTTCCCTTACTGCTGCTGATATTCCTGAGAAAACTAGTAACTCTTCTTCTTCTTCTCCAACAAATACATAATATTATAGAAGCAAGCAACTCTCATAACTATAAAAGTAAAGTTGGTGGCGGTGCTGGTGCTGCTGTTGTTTGCTTGGTTAACTACAACTTTTGAAAGGTACAAGAGGTTTCCCATCTTCCTCTTCTTTTCTTCATAAAGTAGTTAAATAAAGTTGGTTGGACTGGATAGGTATAAAAGGTACAGTGAACAACACTCCAAAAAAACTCTGCTGCTACCATCACCGCCACCGTAATCATCATCTTTTCTATTTTCAATTCTACGCTACTTCGTCTTTTACCACTACTTGTTATTTTGTTGGACAGACAGGCCAGACCAAGCAGCAGCAACCGTATAGAAGCACAAGCACACCACCATAATCATCATCATCGTCATACAACCACCTTTACAGACAGATAGCCTATTATTATTGCCTATATGTGCATACTTGTCTTGCCGGTGCTGCTGCTGATGTTCATGCATACATGTATGAAGTGAGTTTTGAGAGAGAAGGAATAATAAGAGAGAAAAGTAAGTAAATAATATGTATGTATCTATCTATCCATCTTGGTCGGTTGGTAATAATGCCCATAGGTATGCTCAGACTGCCACCATCGCCACCACCACCACTACGATTACAATTTTCTATTTTGCCACACACTCATGCTGATGTTGCTTGCTTCGAGCTAGTCAGCCTCGAGATGTGATGATATAATAGGTAATAGGGAGTAAAAAGGGAAAAAGGAATGGAATTGAAATTGGATGTCGGAAAATTGGAATGGGTGGTGTGGTGTGCGGTGGCAATGCATGGTGGAAGAAATAGATGGGAAATTCTTGTGCATATTATTGTATGTTCCTGTGTGGATGTGGCAATGGTCGGAGCAATCATTTTTTTATACTGGTCTAGCAAGTGCACACTAAACGTTGGTGCATTACAAGACATTTGAAAGTACGTCCATCTAAAAAACACCCCCGGTCTTTTTCGCTCTTATAATAGCAAAGAAGCAGAGCAGCAACAACAGAGGAATCGTTTCGATTGAGAAAGAGATGAATATAATGCAGTGTGCACTCTGTTATTATTATTATTGCTTATGATGATGATTCTTATTGTGCTCGCTTTTGCTTATAAAAGAAAATAACAGGGAGTGAGGGAGAGAGAGAGAGAGAGGCAGATAGAATAATAGATCTATCCTGCACCATCGCTGATGCTTTTATTACACGTCCCTATTCCCTACACACTGGCTCTCTCTCACACAAAACTACGACCAAAAACGACTTTGACTTCTCTCTCTCTCAATCTATATATCTTTGCTATAAAAATGCTGTTGCTTCTCTCAAGAATCTCACTGAAAATCCACAAAGGCTTCTGTTGCTGCTCCTGTTATTGTAAAAAAAAGTACAAAAATCGAGAGAAACAAGAGATATGAGAGCAGGAGCAGAAAGGAGTTAGTGGTCTGTCTAGGCTACCTAAGATAAAAAGCAACAGTATCTTAACTTAAAAAAGTTGGGTTTTAACCGATAGATAGTAGTTTTTTCTACACATTTAATATTTTCTAAAGAAGTAGATGATGATGATCGTGGTGGTGGTAGTAGTAGTAGTATCATTAAAGATGATGGCATACATAGGTAGCGACTTGTACTGTCAAGATTGTAGAGAAGACGATGATGATGGTGGTGGTAGTGGGGACGATGATTATTGTGCTGTTGTTGTTATTGCTGCTATGCTGCCAGAGCAAGATGGTGATGATGATGATGACGGCAGTGGCAATGATTGCCTACCCTTCTCAATTAAGGAATCGAAGGGGTGTGTATGCGTAAGCAAGATGCATATATGTATGGACATGCCAATGCACATTTTTAAGGGAAGAAACCTGCTCCTTTTTTCTATCAACATTGTCAAAAAATTCAGACTCTGTCTAAACGAAAGAGTGAAAAAGTAGAAGATGAGTCCAACCAAACTATTTTGTTGGCTTTGGCTCACTTTTTATTCCATCTTCTCCTTTTCCACTTGATTCTCTTTTCGTTTTTTTTCTCGACTCTTCGCTTTTATTCCTTGTAGCTATATAGACGTAACTTAAATTGTACTTGGCTGGTACAAAAAAAAAATTCGTACGTGTGTGCACGTCGTCTTTATTTGCTATCCTTTCTCTCTCTCTCTCTCTCTTTCTCATCTTTTTTCTTCTTCTCCGGCTTCTTTATTTGGATCTAACAGCCAACAGAGCTACTATAACACAATATCTGGGTAGAAGTAAACACGGAATGATCACACACCAGAGAAGATGATGAAGAAGAGACGATGAAAATGATGACGATGATTGTGAGCCGAAAAAAATGAGAAAAAAGTGGTCCTTATATATTTCTTTTTTTTCCTAGTAGCTATTTTGAATGTTCTCTCAGAGTGAGTTTGTATGTGTGTGTTATCTGCTCATGTAACCTGCTATTTTCCATGAGATGATGCATGACTACCTTTAAGGGACACATGAGGGAATCAAATAGGATAGAAAACAGAGCAGAGAGCGAATAAAAAAAGATGGGAAAACAGGAATAAAAAAGTACGTAAACTGCCTCCTGAAAAGTGAGCGAGTGTGCTGCCGAGTATATGGGAATAGGAAGACTTTCAAAAAGGATGACGACGTTAGTCTAGAGAAGGTGATCACAATGATGATCGCAACGATGATGATCATGAAGATGACTAGGAAGAAGTAGAAGAAGAGAAATGGATAAACTCAGGAGGAGGAAAAAAGAAAAAAAAAATAGAAAGAGAGAGAGAGAGAGACTGCTGTGATGTTAGTTTGGTTTTGGTTCATTCCAGCAAAACTTGCTCACATCCCATCACATCTTTCTTTTTATTTTTTTTACATCTCTCTGCTTGCTGCCGTTGAGCTGATGCTTCCTTTAACTTCACTTTAGTTAACTTAACTTGTCTTTCCTCCCTGACTGATTGCATACATACGTGAGTGTGTGGCTGGACAAATGTGCATTCCTCTGGGGTTCCGCTTCGACTCTAAAATATATATGTACATTAAGAAGACTTAACTTGCTTCGTATTTTTTTCTCGTATTTTCCTCAATCTTCTTCCTTCTTTTCTTTTGAACACGGTCGTATTTTTTCTTCTTCCCAGAGAAAAAAAAGATGCAATGTGAGGGTCCACAAGGAATTACTATGATAATAATAATAATGACGGTGATGTTGATGATCATGAGGAGGACGACGGTGATGGTGCTGGCGATGGTGACGAAGACCTTGTATTGTTGCTTGTAAAAAGGAGGAATTTTTCTCCATGATGATGAGATGTGAGTAGAGTCATCTCCCTCATTGCTTTCCTTTACTACTGCAGTGCAGTTGTTGCTTCACATGTGATGATGATGCATGGCATGGCAAGGCAATCATGGCTCTATACATACGACTGCTACTACTGGGCTGAGGGGAAGATGCATTTCTTTTCTCATCGTCATCATCATCATCATCATTCTCATCGTTTTTCTGTACTTTTTCTTCATGTAATGTGTTCAGCGTACAGAGTGTACACACCACACCGCCACCACCAACCACACCAACTGCATCAAAAACTAGAAACTACATTACATTACAAATGTTATGAAAGTTTACTAACGAGTAAAATACTTTGTCTCTCATTCACCAGCAGGGACCCTTGTCTGCTTTTTTTATTTCTTTTCTCGCCTGGCCTGCTTGCCTAAATGGCATGGTTATACACAATGTATCATTCTTGAGCAGTGGTCCTGGTCTCCTCCGACAGTCTCTGAAGAGAAGAACACTACACAACCTAAATCCAAACAAGCAAACGTAACATCATCAGAATCAGAAGCAAA
>JAHZMZ010002013.1:0-24624 GCA_027743805.1 Lepidocyrtoides sp. E14
TCACCATTCATAACTTAAAAGCAGCAAAAGAGCAAATATCGCAATACAACTACCAAACAAACAAAGACGATATTGCATATACATGGGGATGGTGGCGGCGTCCGTGAAGTATGCACGATATGTATTCCATTACATAAAGTAGAAATGCAAAGCAGTTAAGGAGGATCTGTTACAAAGACCGTTTTACTATCAGCACCAAAGCAGCATTAGAAATTAATATTAATGGATGTAATGCATAAAAATATTAGAAGTGATTAATCATGTTAAATGAGCATAAAACAAGGGAGCAGTTTTTCCTTTGTGAGATGTGTTTTTTTTCTGGAGAAGATACTACGTAAAAGAATAAAACAAGTGAGGTAAGCAAGTTGTCAAAGTCAAGGCGACAAGGTAAACCAATAAGGAATATTGGAATCTCCGAGAAGAAAGCCCTTACGAGTGCCCATCTTCTTTTAAGGATAAAAAGTATGTATGCATGTATTTGACTTGGTAAAAGCGAACAACGACGCAATGAACTAAATAACGTGCATCACACTTAGTATCATGTTTTATCTGTTTATATACATTATCATCATGTCGCACACGTGCAGGTTTATCCTCATCATCACTCTCAATATCATCATGCTAATAACAGCAATATGACTATGTGCATTTGATTGTCATCATGATCGCCAAATTTTGGTCAAATAATACTTACATATATGCGGTACAAGAAGTGTGAAGACTACTTGTACTTGGCGCAGATTAAATGTCATTGAGAACATGGACCTGGGCTTAATACTTGCCTCGTGTCATCATCATGCATTGTAGGTACCGAATTTCATCTCTTTTTAAAAGGAAAAAAACACTCTAGAACAAATGCGACAATAAAGACATGCATTTTAGCAAAAAGGTTAATCCATTTGAATTTTACTGAGTCGCTATAAAAGAGAGGAGGACTTAAGGACTCCTCAGGTAATCGTGGTCTCTCCTCAGAGGTAAGCAATCACTCCACACAACCTACACTACGAAGAAGAGCAGCTCTCGTCCTCTACTGTCATAATCATCCCAGTTGTAGAAGTAGAAGTAGTCAGTAATCGAAATATCTAGGTGTTATACAATACACATCATTGAAAAATTATTGTGCCTACATTCTCATTATTGCTATTATACCTGAAGCCCTAACATCTCCTTCAATATAATCTGACAGTGCTGTGGTAGTGGCCGCAAAGACAGGCATAAAACCAACCAACATCATCACACACTTGTTGAGTTGAAGACGAGAAGCTGAAGAAGAAGAAACAAGCTTGAAAGAGCTGCTCGTTGCCTACTCTTTTGTTAATTTACCTTTCAATCACACTTCACTTTTTTTATTATTGAGGAGTAGATATAGTAAGTAGTAGCGGCATTCATAATCTGTTACTACAACTACATATTATAATTACATTAGTCTTTGACTTTTTTTCTTGCAAGCGTATTACTTTGTACTTGTAGATATTTTTGAAACAAAAGACACACGCGTCACCCTAAACAAATAAGTCAAAGAAGACGAGGAAAAAATCAATTCAGTCATTCAGTGTTTTTAGATGACTAGAAGAGAAGAAGTGAAGCGTTTTTACGTTACATGCACTCATAATTTAATAATGTATAAAAACAAACCCAAACTATTAGAAACCTAAGAACACGCTCTAGTAGTCCATTTCGGTTAATTAGTAGAATCATTCCTAGAAGAGCGTGTGTAGTTTTTTCTCTTTTTGTAGTACATTTTGTAAGACAAGTTACATATGTAAAAGGGTTGAAAAAAAATCAATTTTAGTTGGAAAAATGAACTTGATAGAGAGAACTTTATGTAATTCGTAACAATTTTTATCCTTACAATTGTTACCATAATCGTGTCGTGTAAAGTTTGTTGATTGTGCTTTAACACGTTTAATTTGTGACAGTCGGTGTGAAATTTTGTTGACTGCCTATAGGTTCTTATCTTTGTGATCTGGTATTGATCAGTTTTGCTCACTAACTTAAAATGGCATTCACGTGGCCAATAATCGAGACAATTATAGAGCTTGCCGGGAGTGATGTGAGACTCACGTTAGTTTTTTCAGTAATCGTCCTTGTAATCTTCAAAGTGGCTGAAATAATATATCGAGATCGCAAGCTACCGCCTGGCCCGTGGGGTGTACCCTTTCTTGGTTTCCTTCCTTTTGTCAAGGTACCTGCTCACTTGCTTTTCACCGACCTCTCTAAACGCTATGGGCCCACTTTTTCTTTCCGGTTTGGACAGCAGCTCATTGTAGTTCTTAGCAATTACAAAACCATTAGCGCAGCCTTCCGATCGGAAGCCTTCTCTGGTCGCCCCGAAAACGAGATCTCACAAATCATCGAAGGCTTTGGTAAGTTGATAGATTTTACTTTAAACCGATCTTTTGCAGCTTAACACTAGGATAGATATTCCGCATATTAACATCTTACATCATTTTGCCAACAACTTATTTTCCCTGTAGTTTGCATTGATTACAAAAGTAAAATAGACTTATTATACTCAGCTATCTCTAGAAGTTGTTACCAAATCTTTGTCCAGCTATTTTAATATGATAGTTATCCAGTTCCTGCTTCTGCACTCTCGAGCTGAATAGTCAAACCGTGATTTGAAAACAGTTAATTATTGAGTACCCACTGGTTTACTGGCTGTTTTACTCATACATTTTTGTTAAAATTTGTTAGTCATCGTGCATGGATTTTCAGTTGTAAAGACATTAATAAGCATGATGATATCAAGGGAATAGGTATTTCTGATAAATCAGCATTACTACTTTTCAACGCTCCTCACACACATTTGAGCTATTGACATGGACTAAAAAAGCGTTATGTGATTCTTTCAAGTACAAAAGTTCATTTACAAGAGCTATTAAATCATATTATCATGTTACATTCGAATTCTGGTGTATGAAAATACGCACATAGATCTATTTTATACCTAATATGTGACTTACTGTGTTACCAGCAGTTGCGGTGTTGTTGCTGCTGCTGATGATGATGTATATTAGGTTTCGTTAACTTACACGCTATTTGATATTTTCAGTGTGTTTTGTGTGCCCTGCACCTACTTCATTCATGTTATACATGACTGTCACTATGTGACAAAAATGAATGGATACCTTTTCCATACCTATCATTATTACAATAATCATCATCAAATGCGTATTATTTCTACGAGTCCGCTGTTGAATGCGAAAATAGTGCGAAATGAGAGGGGAGTTAGCTGGTTATTCCATGGTGTTGTCCTAGTTTGATTCAATCAACTTGCCATGCATGACAGTATGTTATTTCATATTTTTATCTACCTGTGAGCTACGTAGGTATTTACAAAGGCGTGCATTGATGTTGGTCTCTGCCTCCACATCCATATTCCTGCCTGTCTACCTGTCCATTCTCATCGCATTATTTTCAGAAACCAGCACATAATTCATCATTTAAATGTACGCATATAATAACCGTTTTTTGTACAATGTATGTGAGTCATTAGTGGCATTGCCGCCAACAAAACTGATAATGAACACTACTACTTGTTTTTTATTCTCAGTAAGCAGTTGCTTAAATGTATGCGTGCTAAAATGGAAAAGGTTAAATACTTTTCCTTCATTAATAATAATAATAACAATCACAGCAGTATCATTCACTGCCACAGAACAACTAGCATTCAATATATTGAGCCTGTAAACATTCTGTAGGATGCAGTAGGGAACGAACCCACGTTGTTTCTCTTCATCACCAGCACAGGATTAGATGATGATATCTAAGATGTCAAGATAGCTAAGAACATGACATTTATAGTTTCATCGAGCTTTATATCCATGATTTTACTCAAATTAGAAACTGAAATCTCAAATTGAACTTGAAAAAATACATACTTTTTTAACCATATTTATACAGACAGGTTGATAATGGAAATTTTAAAAATAGCGTCTTCAGGATACCGTGATGATATATAAAGACTTCTTTTTCTTACAAAACGTAGACGTAATAATCAGGCTGTTATGCATACCAGACAAATAAATGCCTTTTTATGCGACATATAAAAGGAACAACTTCCTTCCGCCGACAAACAAGCTAGTCAAGGAAGATTAAAGTTACTTAAAGGGGGTTTCCTTGTACCATGATTGTGAAATAATTGCTGTGACTGCATTATTACAGTGGCAGCTCTTACCTGCATTCTTTATGCTGCAAGCAAAACGCACCAGTTGTTGTTATGAGTAAGCAGGTTTATTCTGTGTGAATTTGAGGAATACGCAACGAAGAAGTGGATTTTAGCCGTACAGCTGTAACTGTCTAGCTGTCGCTTTTATTATGCGTAGTAATCTTGTTACTATGGTACATGTAACAGCAATACCTGCAATGAAATTGATGAATGAAGTCATCATGCTCAGGAAATTTCATTCAAAATATGTGTCGCATTGTAAATGTAAATGTCGGTTATGGGATTTTCCGTGCTCCTCAAAGCAATGAAAAGTAATTTACGCTTACTTTGACTCCAACAAGTACACATGCGACTTGCAAAAGGAGTGTAAAGTTGTTTTTGACTCCTAAAAAACGAACCGTTTGCTGAACGATTATGCATAGGTAAAAATGCCATTATTAGGTATCTAAAGCTTTAGGGCTTAAAGCATCAGTTTGTGTTATTGACCTTATGGAAGTGATTTTATTGCATCTTAAAAGGCAGTAGCAATGGTACCAGTGGAACTTTCCACAGGCACGTGGAACACGGTGGAATTAAATGCATAGAAGTAACGTGCTCTAAGGTTGTTGGCGTCTGGAGGAGGAAAATGGAGAGGAGGTATCGTTGTGGTTGAACCAGGTGCACTGCACTGCACCGCACCGTTCAAATGCCTTAATAAATACTAGTTACGCATGAGAGACGCACTGTTAGTGGCGCTACTCGCGTAGATAATATGTAATTGCCGATGTACTGTCATTCACGTGGAAATGTAATTCTCTTTTTTTATTCATCTCATCGTCTCTCCCCTCTGAAAACGGATAAGACGAGCGATGATGATGACGATGTCTGGATCTCAAAACGGAAAACTATTCGTTCATGACAGCAACCGGATAATGACCGTTGCCTGAACAACAGCAATCCCAGCATTGAGCACTAAATAGATGGATAAATAATCTCAAAATGAATCTACTTTTCGAAAGTACTTGCACGGGTCCACACATTTATTTTTTTTAAAGAAATATTCAACATGTGTGCAATCACAGCCTAAAAAACTAGCTGGTAAAAGACGGTAAAAATCAAGAAATACGTCTGGGCAAAGTTCAGGTTAGTGACCCTTCCATATCCAGAAGAATTTTCTGTTAAAACGAAAGGAAAGATGACTATATATGCATGCTTCCCGTTCAACGGACATTATCTTTCATAAAAAAATAGTGTGTTGGTCGTTCGTTCACCGGAGACAGAATTCTATTCATTTGTTATAGCAATTGTTGCTTTTTTCAAGGTGGGATTCCAGATTAATGCCCAGACACTGACTTGAGTATTTAGAGTGCTTCAACTCATGAGTTTATACATAGATACATATACATACATGTTTAAAACCGCCAGTGTATTCTAGATAGTTTCAGGTAGAAAGTATCAAATACTTATACTAACCTTTGAAAAAATATAGATACCCATTCCAGAGGCTTACCTGCTCATTTCACCTCTCGGTAGCTTAACATAGATGCACCCCTACATTCGTATATGCATAAAAATTCCTCTACGAAAATTATATCCATGCTTTTTATAATATCAAAGTACCAGGGTTAAAAAACGTTTTTTTTTTTTACTTTGAAAAAAAATCAAAAGGGTTAGACAAGTTTATAGAGAAGAGGCTGTACAACAAATGCGTTTGAAACAGCATGCGTGCTGTAGAGCACGTTGTCCTTCTATTTCTTTCGGGTTGAGTAGTATTCCATTCCATGCCTCCACCACCACCACCACCGGGGCAGGTTTCTGTTGGAAACTCTGTATAATAATAGAAGTAATATCACTAATAGGGATATAGTGATATATAGATGAGCATAGAGCGCCACGGGCCAGGCCAGACGGACTGGTGTTGTCTTTTATTTTTTATTAGAATGATGGTGGTACATTCGAGGTGGTTATCGTCACTGCCATTTTCCCCGCTTTGCTCAGTTAGGAATACACGAAAGAAGAAAGGTTCATCAACAGGATCACATCAAAGAGTGTGGACAACGACCAGTGGAAACCTACCTGCAAGGCTGAAATGAGCAAAGAATGCCAAAAAAATTAGATTACACACAAGACACGAGGTTCTTTAGCCACTTGGTACTTACGAGTCACAATCCACTTTAAAAATGTATTTTACGACCATCTATTCTTATCCCTACCATTTCTTACCAAGCATCCATAATGAGCATTCCGAGTTGAAATCTGGGCACATACCTGTGCAGTAAAATATTCAATAAATGAAATAAATAAAATAACAATGTTTTCGACAAGGCATTTTTTTGTCACTTTGCATTTACAAGTTGTTGTCCTCCAGCATTATTAGCTACATTGGAATAATGGAAGGGTTGCTTGTGTTTGTAATTCCATTAGGCACATTATTGTAGCAATGATAATAAACGTTTTATAAGGTTAAACAGCTATATCATGATTTTACATTAGATTATCATCGAGCATTGACCGGCACCAAAATCCACGCGTGCTCCTCCTGATTACGATGATACCTAAGAGAATGAATCAAGTTAAACGTATTTTTTTTACCAGAATGCTGGTTTCCAGCAGTGCTCAAAAGTCAATGGACATGACTCTGGCAAAGAAATAATTCAAGCATTTATGTTCATTACCTATACGTACACCTTTTCATTTCGATCTGGTGGAATGGTCTTATGATCTTGTGTTACATTTTTGCATTTGTCGCTTGTATAACTCTTCTACTATTGTAGCCGCTTCCAATTTGAGTACTTTTCTCAACTGTCAACATAATTTCATAGATATACTATGTCATCATGGGTGTGCACAATCATTCAAATTGAACAAATGCGATGATTCTCTTTCCAGGTTTGATCAATGTAGATGGAAAATTATGGAAAGGACAACGCAAGTTTTTGCACGAACAACTCCGTAGTTTTGGCATGAAGACGAGCGGACTAGGGAGGGAGCAGTTGGAAGGCAGAATTATGGTAAGCAATCCCACAATCCTTCAGTTTGTAGATATTATGTTGACGTGTTTTGTAGAAATGGTGGAGGGGTATCTTGGTAGCTACGTCTGATGATGCATTTATGGTATGCTGTTGCGTTGGGAATATAAATGCGAAACCAAACCGCCGCCTCTTTCTTCAGCCACTTATATATCAGTTACTAATCATAGTATAATTATTCTTTGCTCCCTTCCATATAGACTGAAGTTGATGAATTCCTGAGTGCAATATTGGCTAGCCGCGGGCAGCCGGTGAATTTGTGTAATTACTTGACTGTCTCAATCAGCAATGTGATATGCTCGTTGTTAATGAGCGTTCGATTTTCCTGCGATGATGCCCGCTTCAAAAACTTCACAGAACTAATTGAAGAAGGGTTTCGTCTTTGCACTTCCACTGGGTCTACTAATTTCATCCCTTGTTTAAAATATTTGCCGGACATTAAGGAGATTAATGTGAAAATTGCCATGGTTTGTCATTCACGCTTTTCATGAGAGAAAGTTTGTTGTACTCATTGTTCTCGGTTATGCTGAAAATTTCTTTTTTAACCATTGGTGTTATTATGTTGTTTCTCTCCGTAGAACCGGGCTGAGATGGCTGGATTTTTCCGGGAAATTGTGGAGGAGCATAAGAGAAGTTTTGACGGCAGCAACCTACGTGACGTAGTTGATGGTTATTTACTTGAAATTGATACTGCCAAAATAGAAGAACGTCAGGACCATCTCTTTGAAGGCAAAGATCATGGTAAGCTTAGACTTTGTACATGCTACTTAGAATATAATGAATAGCTTACCTAGCGCGTTTCTGTTATAACCAAATGTGTAATGCACATTGTGCATACGTGACCGCCAAAAAAGCCAGCCATTCGGGTAGAAATCGGTTAAAAGTATCAGTCAAACGCAATGCAGTATGCAAACTTTAATTAAAGGCAAAAGTTTCCATTGTTCGGTTTTCCGTCAGGTAGTCATCAATGCACCAAAAATTTCAATGCTGATGGATTACCTATCGTACTAATAAAACTCTGTTAGTCCTCCTCAACACCCCAAATCACACTACAGAAAAATCAAAGTGGTACCAGAGACGACAATAGCATGCCTCCCTCCATAAACTTATAATTAACAAGCAACATAATACACATGTTGCGTAAATTGTTGTGGTTATGAAGGTTATTATGATAGAATTAGCTAGGTGCTCTGCTTGCACATAACAGTAAGAAAAATATATACATTGTTTAGTATGAATGAAATTTGGAAATCAAATTCAGATAGTCCAGTATGTACGATTCGAGGATGAAAAGAGTACCTCTACATCAATTACATAAAAAAACAAATGATTTCATGAGATGATAATGACGACTTTGCTTTTTAAAATAAAATACTTTTGCCATAAACTCCTACGAGCTGTAGACTTCTGCGCACTCAGGTAGCGTCTCTCTATGTTACAGCAACAGTTACAGAGAAGGACAGATAACAAGTTGTCTAAAATGATGGCATGGTGTCCTTTTCTTCTCTCTCAAAATTGGTACCTGAACTCCTTGTTACACATTGCTTATCATTTTATCTCAGTCATCAGATTATTCAAGAAAGCTGCTTCAACTCAGTCAGTAGTACAATTTAACTTCTTCAATGAAATCTGTCATTATCAATACTGCCATCATCGTCGTCGTCATCATCAGTAGCACTGGGTCCTGTTGATAGGGTGTCTTTGAAAATTAGTATCAGGTACTTTGTTGCTGTGGTCATCGATGTTTGTGTTGAACAAGTTGTTGTAGCAGCAGCAGTAGCCGACACCGTTTTGTAACAATGTTGTCTCTGATGATTGTTATGTTTCATCTCTGCCAGATGCATTAATCGTCGTCGTAATAATGCCCTCGTAATAATATTACCAGCTTATGAATGTATGTAGGTAGTTACATATTATTATTGATATTTTTATATAATAGGTATTTCATAGCACCATGTGTTTCGGATAGACAGTCCATCATCATACAGTATAAAAATGTGGCTTGCTAAACTGCATGAAAGCACGGCTACTTTGTGAATGATTGATTTATCATGCTTCAGCGTATAACTGAAAGGAGAATAGTAACCGGTGATAATGATATTTATGATAAATGGTTAGCATACTGAATGTGCTTTGTTTCTTTGTTTTTTAAAGATCGCCAAATCTACCAGATTCTTGGCGATATGTACAGCGCAGGAATGGAAACTGTAAAGACTGCAATGAACTGGGCAGTTCTCTATATGCTTCACTACCCGGAGGTCTTGAACAAAGTTCAGAACGAGCTTGACGAGGTACACACCATGTCTAAAAATTTATAATCTTGCCATTCATTTCAGAAATAAAAATTTGTATCAGTATACATGCTCACAAATCTGGGTGAAACAGTAGGCAAACTGGCTCTCAATCATGCAAATCAAGGACATAATCATGCAATTTTGTGTGTGGGGGATGCTATTATGCATGTATATTATGTTGGTACTCTTCAGTCAGTCACTCACTCGCTAATTTCAAGTGCAACAATGTTACTCCTGCTTGGCAATTATTTGTTGCACTGATGATTTCAAGCTCATCACATTACATTCTGCTTATTATGCTACTTTCTAGGTAGTTGGACGAGAAAGACTTCCTACCCTCGACGATTTGGAGTCCTTGCCATACACTCAAGCCACTTTATTTGAAGTACTCCGACGGGCTTGTGTCGTCCCACTTGGCACAACACACTGCACAACTACGTAAGTTAGCATAAACGTCCCCACAGGCATATATTTATGAATCGAAGTGCAAGTCCGTTTTGTCTGCAAGGGCAACTGGTGTCCAATTCAATTTGTGTTTTGGGGAAAAGTAAGAAAGCTAACCCTTTCCTTTTTCTGTCTATCTCTCGACACTTAATAGGGACGTTGTCATTTACGCAAAGTTGAGGGCACTACTCTTCCAAACCTTATTGGTCAAGCTGCTGTTACCATTTGTCCAGATGACTATGAGGTACGTAGAGTTGGAATGCTAGGGTTTCAAAAAGATATTATTATTTTTTCTCTTTTAGCCCCATCAGCATAGCTCGTCTTTACTTTATACCTTGATAGTAAGAACGCTTTTGTTGTTTTTCCCTTTGTTAGCTTGTTGCCATCCCGCGACGGGAAGACGGTGAGCACCAGCACACACATAAAAAGGAGGATGAGAATGAGAATGAGATTGACACTCAAATGATGACAGCTACATTAATGTCAATTAGATGCTATAATATGCTAGTCACGGACAGGCGTAACGCGGGTCAGCATTAAAACCAAATTGTCAAAACTATTTCGCTTGATCTTTGCACGAAGGTTTAATGTTGCCTTCATGCCTTTCAGTTTAATAAGCTCATGTGTATATGTATATTGTAGATGCATGGACGCCGGGCCAAGAAATCTCAAATTCTCAACTGTAATTAGGGAAAGGTGTCCGAGTGCATGTAAAACTAGAAATGTTCATTTTAAGTAATTGTTGACCTTTTACAAAATTCTCTCATTTGTTCTTGTTTATACTGATCAAGTAGTAGTTGGTAGCTCACTTGTTTCAAGCTCTGTATAAAGTGTGTGAGTCATTCATTATCCATTATTTTAGCAGTTAGTTACATAAGCAATGAGAAACGGTACAATTTGTCATTGTTATCGTCAACTTTGAATATCTGTTTGTTGATAACTTTCACCAATGTGTTGTATGTACTTTCTTTCACGTTGTAATTTTGATCTAAACTGTTGTTGTTGATATTAATTAATATTATTTTATTATTATCCTTATTATAATAATTATTAATAATATTATTTCTAGTTGTAGATAACTTATGCAACGTTGTGGTATACTTTGCTTTAGTTAAGGCAGGATTGATGACTAATCACCATACTCCACTGTTTAATTTGTATTCTCGAGGAAGAAAGGACTTTTATGTTATGCAGCGTTCTATATACTTCCCTCAGGTGTATTTATAAGAAATGAAATGATCTTACTTACCTTTTACCATTTTTTTGTGAATCGTGAAATCATACCAAGTTTTCTTTTCTGCTGGATATAGGGAAGTGTATTTTACCGTGCAAACATGTTCGTTCAGTTTATTGCCATTACAAGAAAGTTGCCACAGTCTTGAGTTGCTAGAAAACAGAAAGTAGTTGAGTTCCCTGACTCTCAGCTGAAGAAATAATTTTTGTTCACTCTTGAAACCCGCATTTTATTCTGGATAACTATCTAGTAGTTTTTATTAGTCAAAAACACTTACACATTACACTCACATACACACAAACACACACAAACAAACTCAAAAATATTTACAATCCGTGAAACCATCTTATAGATGTAGTACAACTACTTCACTTGTACAGTTTCCTGCAAGTTTACAAAAACTAGCTACCGTTAATGTTTCATAGTGTTGTTTTATTGTAGTTTACACCATTACGACGACAAATCAATCTTGGGTCATTTCGTAATGTTTACTCAATTAATATACTTACCAATTTTACAACCTCCCACCGAAATTTTTGTGCGACTTTATTAGAGTACTACACTACTTAACTACTGACACCCACAGAACTCAAGTAATATATTCAATAATAATAATAATGGCAGGGAACTACGTATTTCTGTCTAGTCAGCGCTGAAAACTGCGACAGGTAGTTGCTTCCAGCAGTATGCTGTATTAGTGAAGATGAGAGTCAGCACAAGAAAGTAATAAAAATAGTTTCCTTGTTTCGCGTATTCATGACTTACATAAACGACTTGATTCAGATTTAAAATATTATGCAGGAAATGAACCTTTTCAATTTTTTTTTGATAAGCTGACAGGTTTTATTCTTACTCTCTAAGTAATTTTTTTGGCATCAAATTGTCGTAGAGAAATGAAGGAGAAACGCGTATTTTTAGAATTTAAGAAGAGAAAGTAAAACAGTACATCAAGTGAGTATAAGGTATAATGTTCGTCGAGCAGTAAAAGTTTTACTTAGAAGTTACAGTATAAAAAATACAAATAACCCAATTTAAAAATTAAATGCATGAATACAAGAATGAGTACGTGTTGATACACTTTTTTAAAACTTATATTTTATTATTTTAATCTTTTGTTTTATGTTTGCTACTAGTCAGTCATTGAAACCATTTAGTACTTTCACCATTTACTTCAATGCCTATGTGTATAATTTTAATAATAACACAAAGCTAAGCAATAAGTTTTTGGCAACAGCAAGAACATTATATATCTAACTCAGAAATAACAATAATTACTATCATTCCTTTAGCAATATTTTTGTGTGTGCAAATTACCCCATAAAGTGTCAATTGACATATGCCCTCATCTAATAAATCTAATTTACAAACATGCTAACCTTACCTTACAAATAGATACATGCCCTGTATGTAAGAATATATTATGATGATTACAATTGGTTACATGACTGATCTGAATGCGTAATTCCTCCTGTTTGCCAAAAACGATTACCTCGTAGTCAGTGTTTAGCACTTTGACAAAATTGTAATATACCTATAACATCACCCACCACCATTCGCTTCAGTATAAATGAAGCAATATTTCTCTGTCCCTAACTACCTTATAAATCTGATATCAGCACTGTCTTCGTTATTTCTAGTGTAATGAATGTATCATTTTTTGCCTTTTCTTCATTGTTATGTTGAAATAGACTTATTGTAACATGTTGTTGAAATGTTTTTATAGTTTTAATGAAATAAATCAATTACAAAAGATTATCTTTTTTGTAAAGCCAAAAGCGGCCAAGTTTCATTGCTTCAAGCATATATATACATACTACATACCTATGTGCATATATTTTTGTGGAATGTGAAATACATAATATATACCTAATCAATGTGCTATAGGATGGCATAATAATAATAATGACGCAGCCACTACATTTCAAACTAGTTGCTTACTTCTATAAAATGAAAATCACGTTGAAACTCTCTGAGCTTCATACATCAATCTTTTAGGTTACAGTCTCGCATTGCCCCATAAAGGCTGTTTCTTGTCTTCCGTTCTCCTCACTGTCAACCTCGCCTTCGCCACGGCTACTTGCTAGTGATGGAGAAAATGTATCGTCCTTATCTTTTACCGAGTGATTCAAAGTCTTACAAACTCCATTAGAGTTCCACTCATCACACAGACTGTCTAGAAAATCTTGCCCATTCATCACGTCATCCCCAGAGTCAATTTCATCTGGGTCCATATGATCTTCATTTATCGGAGACATAGTGTCATTAACAAGAAATAGTAGCTCGGGTTGGTATCCAGACGGACTGCCCCCATTCCCGTTCTCTGAACTGTCCAATTTGCGTACAAATCTAGATTGTACAGGACTCATTTCTACCACCCTTTCCATCGGAGCAGCGACATTATGCCGGGGAGTCATGTACACAGCAGCTGGAGTTCTAATTGGTGAACCAGAAGTTGCCAGGATTTGTCGTCTTTGGCATGCCCTCGGTGACACAGACATGCTGTGATGTTGCGGTGACCTTTGAACACTGACTGTTGTGTTAACCACTGTTGAAATATTTCTTCGACATGCTTGATCTGCTCTTGTAAGTAGTCCGTTTACTTCCGTTCCCGGATGTACGATTGGTGAGCGACGCGTTCTAAAGCAATGCAGCCATTTCACAGCCTCTCGACGAAAATGCTCGTTCAAGCCACAGAAAATGAATGGATTATACATGGAACTTGACATGGCAATGATATGACAAATAAGAATTGAAGTGGAATTATGTCGGACAATTGAGAAGTGGGTTAATAGGTGGTAGATGTTGATGGGAGCCCAACTCAATGCAAAGCATATTACTGTCAAAACGAGCATTTTTATAGTTTTTCGTTTGGCCCGGGACTGTGCGGCTACTTGACGTGGCGTTGTCGACCCTGCAATTGTCATTTTTCAATATAAAGCTATCCTTTTCTCCAAGAATGAGATATACATAGTAAAGTTTGGCATCCTCGTAAATTTTGATGCAATCATAACACAATATGCATAAAATTTATTAGCATGTTTTATCATCTTCTTGCTTAAAAAATAATGGGATTACCTAGTCCGGAGGAGCGATACCACAACCGTTTCATAATGGCGATGTATGAGGCCGTAGTAAATAACAAGGGTAATAAATACTGTGCCAGGAAGGTTGCCACTGTGAGTATTTGCCTGGCCTGAGGAGAACCAAAATCCGCCTGGCACCTTTTAACAACCCGAACTGTGAGAATTGTAGCAACCTACAAGACAGCGTAGAAGGTCGGTGCAAAAGTAGAACCCACATTACCATTATAATTTATCATAAATTAAAGTGAAATATTGGTAATACTTAAGCCATTTCCATTCAGTTATGAATTTTTGACTGCTGATATTACTAAATAACTCATCATGATAGTAAATCATTTGATTTATTGATTGCCTATAGATGTAACTAGGGAAAAAATGGAACCAAGTTATATGATACAATGATCACAAAATAAGAAAACATTCTACTTAGAGACTTAATTCATTTGATTTCTTCTTTATGACGTTTCCTGCCTTCTACTTTGATTATTTCGTGTACATCATCATCATTGCAAGAAGAAGAAAACATTTAACGGCTTAACGTTCATGTATAGAAACCTTTCCTTTCTTTTTAGTAAGACTGAAATGAAAAACGTGGAATAGTAAAATTGTTGAAGTAGGTAAGTAAGTTTCCCTAGATTTATGCAAACAATATCTGTTCTCACGTCACATATATTAGTAATTCTGCTGACAACTCTTTTCATACGAAATTTCACTTCTTTTTGAATTTGCGCAATATTTGCTTTCCCAAGTTTTTGCTCATTGAATAATATCTGAGAGCACTTGGGAAACTATTTGGTAAATAACGACCTCAATTCAGTGTTAGTGCTGTGAGTCCAGCCAAATATCATGTATCCTAGCTATGTATATTATGCTGTATGCATAGGTACCTTCTGAAAGTATGCGAAACATTTGAAAATGACATTAATTTTACTCTTAAAACCACATCCTTCGTAATGATAACTGGATACTGTAAAAAGGATTTCCTTGTTATCTTGACGACAACGAAGTCTTGTGCTGATGCTACAGCTAATTTGCACTACTTCATATGTTTTAATAATTTTCTCAAACTTTAGGCTTGCACTGTCACTACAGTTTCCATCTTTCCCTTCATTATTGCTAGACTAGACTTGGCGTCTTTTCCAAATACCCGAGACCAAAGTTCACTTACTTCTCCTGTGTTCCATAATATTATGCAGTCATCATAGTGTGTGAAAGCAATAATGCTACTTCTAGAACATGCACCACATAAACCATAATAATTACTTTACCTGATGATTTAGAGCGTATGGAATGGAAAGGATGGCAGAAACTATCCAAATTGCGATGACTAGGAGGACTCCTTGAGAGCATTTTAGCCGTTTCCCTAGTGGGTTCATGATCACCTGAAATATATAACC
Organism: Lepidocyrtoides sp. E14; assembly: GCA_027743805.1. Taxonomy (NCBI): domain Eukaryota; kingdom Metazoa; phylum Arthropoda; class Collembola; order Entomobryomorpha; family Entomobryidae; genus Lepidocyrtoides; species Lepidocyrtoides sp. E14. The sequence continues at coordinate 15,632 of JAHZMZ010002013.1, forward strand.
CGAAACGATAGTTAAGTATACGAACTTCCGTTCTTTCCCGCGTACTTTCTCTCTCTCTCTCTCTCTTTCTCTCTGTCGATACTAGTACGCAGTAAGTCGTGAGTAGTTGATTACTCAACAAGTAAGTACAAGTAAGTAAGTGTGAAAGAAGTAAATAGAGTGTTGATATGATTTAACCTGATATCGATCCAATCCTATAACAGCCATAGTGAAAGATGTTGCGTAGACTGAAGTCACTTGGACAAATGGTACAGTGCGACAAAGAAAGTTACCAAACGGCCATTCAGCCATTATCACTCGAGCTGCACTAAACGGAATGTTAAATGTGGCCAGGAATAAATCTGCAGCAGCCAAGTTAGCCAACAAGGCATGTGTCAAGGTATGAAAGCGCCGACTTCTAATTACCAGCTGAAAATCCAACAAATTTCTCACCATATCAGTTATATGTATTATGCTCTTTTCCATGCACACAACAGCTACTACTTCAAATTATATTCTATTAATCATTTCGGTAAAAAGAGAAAAAAAGGCTCTCGTGTAAATCATTCGGGGAGAATTGATGAGCATGAAATTGCTTCGGTATCAAAGCACTCACCTGCACGACAAGTAGATTACCAATGATAGAAACGCACGCAATCACCAAGTAGGTCACAATAATTAGTATGTGCTTGAAAGGAAGTCCGAACGTTGAGTCATCTCCTGCCAGCAAGTTGTCCAAGTCTAAGAGATCGTCTTGCGTAAAATTAAATTCCATGTTTGTCGTGCTTGCTGACACAATGCCCGAGAAAGCGTCTGTCGTACCGGTTGCAGTCATATTATTCCTAACGTTTGCAGAGGGATGAAGATTTTGGTAGCGATTCGGAAGAAAGAAATTGTTTTCCTCGTTTGAAGAAAATGCTGAAGATCCAGACTTGAGAGACATTTTTAGAATATGAATAAACTCATGAAGGTTTCGTGTCAGTGCGGATGATTCGTCTTCAGTATTGAAATTATCTGATTCACTCAAGTTTCCACTCATCAATGTGTCCGTGTTTGACGTGTAGTTCATTTCAACCCCGTATGTAATGTGATCTGAATCATTTGTCGGAGAGAAAAAAGTCTCATTATTTGTGATTCGTGGAATTCCATAATAGTTTTCCGTGTTCACACCAACAACACTTGCACCATTTTCAAAGTATTCAGTGTCATCTACGCTCTCGTTTACAGAGAGAGAAGCTTCAAGTTCACTTTTCTTTGACAAACTGTTGGTCAAGGTTTGCATGTCCGTTTGATCTGGGGCATAAGGAAACACAAGTGGGGATCTCCTGTAGGCTACTTGCTGGTGATACTGCTGCTGTTGGGAAAGTGAGTCGACACCACTAGACTGTTTCGAGGCCAGGCCAAGTTCGTCACTAGTGCTACTCGCTATTTTATCTTTGGAGTAGAGTCTTTCCAAGATTTCTCGAAGTTTCTCAACAAGATATGCATCAAGTTGGGCCATACTGCAATTGGTTGCTTTTACCACCTTCTTCTAATTTCATTTAATATCGACTTTTTTTCACATTTGCAAACTTTCTCAGAATTAATAATACGCTGCAATTTGTTCACTCAGAGAACCAATTACATGATAAACCTCAGGATCATTCAACTTACCAAACTTGCATAAATTTCTGTCTAATCCAAACAAAAGGGTAACAGAATTGTCATTCAAAATATTTCACCCAAAACATACGAGTAATAAGAAAGTTTTTGAAAAACTGAATTCATTACAGGAACGAAAAAAAACTTGTCTCAAAAGAGAATATTTTTTGAAGGAAGGAGAAACTTTCACTTGAGTTATTCCTCTTTAAAAAAGTCACTCTCTTCCGCTTCATGATCCCTTTCTTTTCAGAAAAAAGTCAGTCGCGTTGCATCGTACTGTTCGTGATAACAGCACACCAGAAGGAAAAAGAATGTTGAGGTGAATACGAGACCATTGAGATTTCCTGCTTCATTTTATCTTTTCAACCATACTGAACATGCTATTTCTCGACTTTAAACAATATTTGTCTGTACATTTCTGATTTGTTTGTTGAGTGTCTCTCGTAGTAATTCGCAAGTTTGTCTGGTTCCTCTTGTTTTTTTTATGAGTGACATGGGTTTTTCTTCTTTCAGATTTGCAATATGCTTGTGTAGCCTGACTTGAATAAGTTAATGCGTAGAACTGAAGATTCTTCAATCAATGTAAACTTGACTCCACTTCTTTAGTAACCCCTAAAAATTTTCTGTTGTATGTTGTACTTTCACTTTGTACAAACTTTCTTTTTCCAAACAATCTAATTTTTTAAGTATCAGTAGCAGTGCTTTTAGATCAGATCAAGTTGATTTTTAAAACGTATGGACGCACAAAAGTAGATCAAACCCTGTACAACCTCGCGACATTCTGGAGACTTACTTGCTTCTCTGCTTTTGGCAGACTAGAGTTTCCCCGATTCTCCAGCTTCCTTTTTCCTTCCTCTCTTTCTCAGTTTCCTTCTGGAACAGTAGTTGTCTCCAAACCATTCAATCTTTCTAGTTATTGTTGACTGGCCAGGAATATTGTAATGGAAACGAAGGGCAATGCCAGTCAGTGAGTAGTAGTCGCTCCTTCCATGGCGGTGCTTGTAAGAAGAATAAAATTGTCTTCTTAATAATATGTAACTTTCCCCTCCTTTTGCATGCACACAAACATAGCATAGTAAGCAGTTATACTACTCCCGTGTCGTGGACAGTTATCTACTCTTAAATGTGATGAAAGGAGAAGACGCAGAGGAAAAGTAGAATATCAGTGCATTTATAGCGATTCAGCAAATACAGGATTGCGATATTTGCGATACCAAAAGGGTAAGTAAGGTAAAGAACATGAAATATTATGTTTGTAATCTCCCCTCCTCTTATGTGAAAAGGAAGGTCACACTATCTGCTGTCTTTGTCCATGCAAGTATCTTGCTCCTTGTGGGTTCCAGCAATGTTTTAATGTACCACATATGTATAATTATAAGCCAGTGAAACATACATAAATTCCAATACGAAAACTAGACAAAAATGTAGTTAACGTTTTTATCAAAAATCGCATAAGAAAAATTACTCTCTCGGTGTCTCGGTTCAAGAGGAGGAGGACCAAGAAGAGAGAGGAAGGGAAAGGAAGGGAAGAAGCTATTACAGAACTTCCCGTTCTCTTTGCACACAGCATGGAATGCCGCGTAGTAGTGAGTAGTTTATTTTCATAAGTAGCACTCTTCATCATACCATTTTCAAGGGAGGAATATTAAATACGTTGTTTGGTGAAAAGCGAAACGCGATAAAATGACACAGTGTAGGAGCATACCTTTTATAGAAGTCACAAGGCACCATTGTCTTTTACGTACCTTGTATGTATTCTTAACGAAACATTCCTTAAATTTTCCATCATCGTCAACACACAAACGCTTGCATGGTGTAAAATGAATGTAACACATCATCATATTTGCATTCCCAAGATTCGAGAAAAGAATGACTCTTGACTGAAGTGAATGCTTGTTTCTTCCAGTTGAGCGAAAGTTTTGAAGACTATGGAAGGAAGTGCACCATTGAATCATTCCCACAAAAAGCATCATCCCATCCCCTTCCACCTATTACATATAAACAACAGAACCTCTCCTCGAAAGTAGTTCAAAGTAACCAGCTACTCATCTCATGAAATGGCAAGTTTGCCTTATTTTTTCGACACCCAAATCATTACATTAGTCCTAACTGACTAATGCAGTGTGTTGTGCCTAATTGAAGAGCATTAGTAGGCCATATGTAGCTAGAGACCATAAGATTCTTTTTCATGTCTATATTTTATATGTTAGTACATAAACCAAAACAGTAGCAACAGTGCAGCAGTATCAGGTTCCATGACTAGCTGAGTAACAATTGGTACTTTGTACAAAAAAAGTTGTGCAACATTGAATGTAGGTAATATTAGTTGTTATTAGGAGCTTTACCATTATCCCACAAGAATAAGGTAAGTCGGTAAGTGATAAGAAGGATATCATGCTCAGATACGATAAAAGTTTGAACATTATTGTGGACATGTTGTCGTTGTCACTGTTACACTGAGAAGTCGATGGTAACTGGAGGTGATGCGTACTGCGCTATTTGCTAATGTTCAGCACACAGCCAGCCTGCTTCGAACAAAAAAAAAATGTACGAACAAAGTTGAAGGAAAGCATTGTTCCAAGTTGCAAATCTAATATCGGCTGTCATACCCTTGTGAGTCATCAAATAAACTATACAATGACTTTTGAACGGAGAAGAGAACTTAATGCTACCCTTTGAACTAAAACAATTTTACCCTGGAATATGATACGAAATACAAGCATGGTGATGTAATCTCATAAAAAAGTCAATATATCAAGTAGTTTGATTTGTAATAATGTTAAGAAAATTGGAGTGTTGCATTAGTCTATTCAGAACACATTTTTAACGGCCTATAAAAACTAAAAGAATAGCCATACATGGCCATGGAGGGGATCTGAGGGAGAGGACAAAGATAATAGTGTTCATATTTTTTAATATTACACAAAGAGGCATTAAGTTTACACATTTAGTGCTTAACATTAAGAAGAGAGACACATAAATATTACATTACATCGTTATTCAGTCATCGTAATAAAATAATCAGGGCAGGAGGCATTAGTCATGAACACTCTTCAATAAGTCGTCGTTGCTGTGTAAAAATTAATGCAATTTATTAACTACAATAAAATAAATTAACAACCTAAATTCCCGTCAGAACAGAAAAACGTTTTGTGTACGTTTTTGCCGTATCATACATATTTTTTACATTGTTTCACATCCCGTCCCGTCTTATCACCAAAAAAATCTCATCAAGTCATGTGCAAAGAAATTACTCCAACTCCACTATTCGAGAACTGTGGGAAACGATGAAACGATGCTTCACTGCCGCTACTTGCGATATACGTACACGTAGTGGAATTCTTTCATATAATGTATAATTATAACAGTCGTAGGATAGCAAGCATGTATAAATTTGGTACTCCCAAACCCTTTCCAAATATAAGCTATCCAATGCAAAATGCTATATGGAATGATGTTCTCACATGAGCAATTCTCACATGTATGAGCAACATTATGAACGATGTAAGGAAGCGCATGTATATACTTTCAGGAGAAATATTCCCTTTGCTAAATATCTTTGAAATTTTTGAATGCATGGATAATCTCTAAATAGAAAGACTGCAGTTTCATAAGTAATATTTTTGATACGTTGGTACTATAAGAGTTAATGTATAAACATGATCCAATGCCACACGAATTTACTTTTTACAAACGCCTTGCTAGTTGATGATGTTACAGTTACAAATATGATGCATGCTTTGGTGATTAAATACATTATGCAAAATTTAACGACACGTTTTACAAACTTTTTAGTCCATGATATGATGATGTCTCCTTGTTTCCCTCCATTCCGCTGCATGACTTAGGGCAGGAAAACTGACAACGGTCTTGGATTTGAGGTGTACGATACGTGGAAATAGGTGGTAGGCTAGCAAGCTTTATGCTATGTCATCGTTATACATCAAAATTCATGAACATGTTTTTTGCACTGCGAAGTGCAATGCGAATGAATAGTTTTGCAGTCGGCAACGGCAGATCGACACGTGCTACATAATACCCCTGTCTTATTGTGGTACATAGTTATATTTGTATTAAATATATAAATCAGGAAATTAAAATCCCAGTGATAAAATTTTGCTAACGATGCAAAAGGGAAAGTGATAAAAAAACTCCTCTCTTATCTCCATCAAATAGAAAAAACGCATTATACATTCATTTCCATGCGTAGTTATCGGAATGTTTATCGTGTCAATGGTGATGACCAATGTGCAATTAGTGTACACAAAAAAAAAACAATAACTTAGTTGCTTAATGACCTAATTTTGCCATTTAATCTAGTGTTAGGTAAGTACATCGTAAATTAATTATAATAATGCGTGTTTCCTTTGTCTATGAATTATATTTCTCTCGCAGGATTAACAAGAACAACTGAACGTAACGTGTGACATATTCATATAAAGTTAATTAACTGCACGCATTTTTAACTATTGCGAGCATCTAGCATAATTTGGTTCTAGCAAGACAGTACTCAATCATCATCATAATATGGGAAGAAACAGGCAGTTAGTTGTTGGAATTTCCGGTGCAACATGGTAGTATAATATTTTTAAAATGAACAGGAATTACCGTGAGGTACTTACTGAGGCAGTGTAATTTCTAGCTTTTTTGCATTCAATGCAGCGGCGGAAAGACCACGATTAGTAAGCTTCTCCAAGCTACATTTCCATGTACAACTGTCATTCATCAGGATACCTATTTCCATCCAAATGATCCAAAGTTCCACGTATTTCTTCCGGAAATTGGCTGCTTCGATTGGGAATTGGAAACGGCATTGGACTTTGAGAAATTGGAGGCTGATGTCAAAAAACTGCTAAAGGGAAATGCCAAATCGTCAAAAGGTAAATGTAACTTTGGCATCGCTTTCGGCAATTTGAATAGCTTTGTATGCATCCAGTGTTTAATTTTTCATTTTATATAAATTAAATTTAAAAGGTGCACCATTCTTCGACAACATGAACTTTGTAGAGTCTAATGCGCCGCCTCGTGCAGAAAGGGAATATTTCGCGAAGCAGTTCTCCGATGTGCAAATAATTATTTTGGAAGGGCATATTATTTTTAATCGACCATTTTTAAATGGAATTTGCGACAAAAAATTCTTTTTAACGCTGACCAAGGATGAATGCTACCGAAGACGACTCAATCGTGTCTATGAACCAATGCCACCCCCTGGATTTTTTGACGTATGTGTTTGGCCATCTTATCAAAACAGATTGAAGGACGTGGAGTATTTGGATGATATAAAGTTTCTTAATGCCAATGACGAAACTTTGTTGGATTTATACCAGGAAATTAAGGCAACTATCGTCAATGCTATAATATGATATTTTTTATGTGCAGGACTTGTCTCTTTGTACAATTTCAATTTCCATGGACATTGGTTTTATTGTTGTAAGTATAAGGTTTGTATTAAGCATTACGACACATTCTTAGGACATTCAATTAGAATTTCGAGTTCCTAGAAGAAGAAGACTGCGTGAAAAAAGATTGTTGTTGAATATCAATCAATACATTCCACGCAGACAAGAACAATCTTTCTTCCAGCACATGACAATATTCGTATGTTACGGTTACTGTCGCGTACTGATGCTTTTCCAGCATACCTCATTGATGTTTGAAAATGTATACTGAAATTCATTTCAATTCAATAAATAAAGTATGTATATTTTAAAATTTTGAATGACTTTGCATTCTGAGCTACTAATATTTTTTCATTATTTATTTGTTAACCCTTGTTGGTTCTGTCACCTTTCTCTGCTGCCTGTGGATTGCATTTAACTCAGCATAATATTCAATTTTGTATAAATTAGCTACTACATAGAGAGAAAGTTTGTCGCTGCTTGCTTTCATTGAATGGAGATTTGTTTTCAATTCCAGATAAATTTTCAAGCACCATTGTCATAATGACATGTGCTTAAAAAGGTGCACTAAACTTGGAAAATCTCATATGCAAACTTATAAATTTCCCTAATCTTTCTATGCAAAATGCAATGCAAGTGCAAGTATAAGACAGTAAGAGTATCCGCGCAAAGACAAAAGACCCAAGGGTCTGATCTGGGAAAAAACACTTTACTGCAAAATTGCAAAACTACGTCGTGAGGCCCCTTCCTCCCTTATCTATGGAAAACCTCACACTACCGTTTAATTCCGTACACACAATCAAGGAATCGCCAAAAAGTAAGAATGTTTTACCGATGGCATAAAGCGATGAATCATCACTGATGCATTAATATAAAATATAATACATTTTCAACAACTCGATGATGCCGTGGTATAATGATGGTAGCCCAAACTTTACAATTCATGTCAATATTTTAACTGCTAAGCTGTATGGCATGTTGTTCCCTGATTACTATTTAATGCTTGGGTGATTTCATGTAATGTTCAGATTTTAGAATGTTTTCATCTTTGCTAGCAATGCTAGGTATGATGCTGTGAAGTGGCTGATAGTTGATAGTGATATCTATCAGTTTATCACCCTTCGAAAAATGCAATAAATTAGCACAACTGGAGTAACGGAGTAACGAAAGTAAACTTCACTAAAAAAGGGTGTCGAACCCATGACAGACCTCTGATACTTTACCAACAGAGCAGTTAACAGTAGAATCAACCTATGAACATATTATTGACAAAACAAAGCATTACAACAATTTTCATTTCGCCCACGACGACAAAAGTAAACCTCGAGAATTTGAAGCAGTACCTACGAGTCATTCTGTTTTTTTAGGTACCTGTAATCATCCGATATAGCGTATACTCAAAAGGGACTTATTAGGGACTTTTCGTTGTATGAGACTTGTTTTGTATCCCGACAAAAATCCTTCGTTAAAGATTCTTATAAAGCAATTAATGATTAAGGGCAATTTTTACATGGGAAAGATTTTCACCTCCCCTACAGATGCATTTTGTGTCATGTAAACCGAACCAATCTCCCAAACTAGCCAAAAATTGGGATAGAATGCCAAAATATACTGTCATAGGTTCCGTGCTGCATGATTGTATCATGCTCATTTTAGAAAATTTCGTGCTTCATGATAGACTATTCGTTATTTTAGGCAGAAATCTGTGAGGTGCAACAATATGTCTCCATTATCTCTTTACAAAGTTTGAGAGACGTGCCGTTTATACCGAAATTTTTAAGGTACCATCCTCTTATATATGTAAAGGACAATTCCTATGAGGGACTGAATTCCTTCTTCCCCATTTCGTCCCTTATATCGGGTGATTACTATATGGAAATCCAAAAATATGACCGGGCCCGGCCAGCCGGACTAAAACGGACAGACAAACATGACAATATCACAAATCCTATGCTGCTGACCATCACATCATCT
>JAHZMZ010002014.1:0-10813 GCA_027743805.1 Lepidocyrtoides sp. E14
TCAACATGGCACATGACCTACATGACATGCCATGCGATTTTGAATTTACACATGACATGCCATGCGATTTTACGCCATGACATGCCATGCTTACAGCTCTAAACATGGGTATTAGCTACACAGGTGAATTCTGCATGTTGAATAACTTTGCGTTCCATTAAAAATTCAAGCATTTATGTATGTACTTAATATTTTAGCGCATGCAAATTTGTGCGTGTGTCTGTAAATTTGCAAGTTCGAAGCTTACCTCTGTTAGCGCAAGCCATTTGTAGGACCTCGCGTTTCTCGGTGACCTCTCGTCCGATTAGATACGTGAACACGCGTACGAAATACTCTGGTTTCTGACGCGCCTTAAAAATCTCATCGAAGAAGAAGGGGGCTCCGTCGGTGATAATCATAATCGCCTGATTGCAGTCGCTCGACTCTTGCTTCATCCGCACCTGTCAAAAAAACAGCTGAATTAGTACAAGTCACAAGGTAGCGAGATCAAATGAGTACTAGCACACGCACATTTTCAAGAATGTTGAACGCCATGTTAAGTGCGCTGGTGAAGTTGGCAATGCCAGCAGTGTGGTCCTGCTCCAGCCCGACCTTCAACTCACGGATATTTTCCAGGTTGGCCTGTAAGCGTAGATAGAGAAACGGTAAAAAACATGACCGGAGGCACCAAGTTTGAAAAGTGCGAGTAGAAAAGTGACCTGAACGAGTTTGTTTTTGAAGCAGGGTACAACGGGCGTGGTGGCATCCGAAAAGTTATACACGTTGACGTAGTCGTTTTCGGTGAGCGTGTCGAGCAGCGTGTTAACGACATGTTTGGCAATCTCTCGTCGAATCCCGGTCATGCTCCCGCTCACGTCATGCAGAATGAACATGTTCTTTGGGGTGTTTGCCGCCTGCACGTACCAGGGCCGTGCTCTGCAGTCGTACAGATCCGGGTTCGCTGCCACGCTGTTGTCGTTTGGCCACTTCATCGCTGCAAATAAACGTCACGGTTATACGGGAATATTCTAAATTTTGAATTAGCAATTATGCGTGATTTACCCGGGTAGTGCCTGAGAAATCCGGTAGCACTTCCGAAATACTGGTACGATAGCGTCGGGTTGAGATTGTAGTTTGCTATGAACGTCTCGTCAAAGTTTGTTGACCAGCCGATCGACTCCAACACGTCGTCTTCTGCGAAAGACAAACATTTTAATCAAAGGGCTATTCACTAAGGGCATAGTACGTGAGGCACTTACTCCTCTCGTAGATGCTGGTAGGTACATGGACGGAGCTGAAGCTGGTGTTGACGTTGTTCTCAAAGTGGGCGTCGTAATGGAGGTCGACGACGTGAGCCAGTTCTTCCGGATTGTTACCCATCGTCACATGGTTCAGTTTCTTCGAGTTGTAGTACGTCTTTGGAGGCGATGGTCTCTTCTCCGGCATCTTGTCGTAAAACTCTAGAGCCTTCTCCTCAGCCCAGTTCATTATTTTCTGAAAAACACGTTGTCATGGACATTTAGGATTTTTAATTTCAAATTTTTAAGCATATTTGCACAGGAAATAGATTAACTACCACACACCCTCGTATTAAAATCAGACATGCCGCAATTTTCACACATATTTTATCTTCAAATTACGCATCAAAGAAACTCATGTATGAAAAGTTGTAAAAAAAGTCAAAGAAAAATATTACCATACAAATTTCTGTGCACTTTGAAGCGGATTTATAGGTAAATTTCATACAAATTTGCACATGAAAATTTCGGTCAAAATTTCACAAACGAACTTTTAGGCGATTTGACGAACACCAATTTTCATACAAATTAGAGAATTTTTTCCATAAAAAATAAAAGCGAGATTTCCGGCAAGTTTAACCAGACTTTTTCAAGCAAATTTACACAGAAACCACGGACTCGGGCATGAATCGTTTCAACAGGAAAATAGATTAACTTACAGAAACTCATGCACAAACAAACGCTCGCATCAAATTTAGGAACACGCTCGGATTTCAAATCATTGAAATTCATCACCAAGTTAAAAACAAATTTTCCACCAATATTTCAAAAAAATATCACCATGCAAATTGATCTGTGAAATTTGCAACAAATTTGTGACAAAATATGATGCAAATCTATCCGGAAATTTTCCAGGAGAGTTTGCATGGAAAAAGGTGACTCACCCGAACAGCCTGAACTTTTTCGTTGAGGTTGGTGTTGATGTTGCCAACCATTTCGACGATCAGTTTCTGTAGCTCGATCGGACGTACATCCGAGTCCTGTGCGGTGCTGAAACGCTGTTGGAAACAACAAACGAGCACTTTGCCATGACAACAAAACTAGAGCGAAAGGTTAAAAAGGAGTATCACTCACGTTCTCGAGCTCATTGTATTTGGTGACGCTGACACCGAACTGGAATAGCTGACCTCCAAAGTTGCTCGCCCAGTTCTCCAGCCTGGAAATAAAAAGGAAAAGCTCGAGAATAGCTGGGAATGGAGTGAGAAGCAACTGAAAACTCACACTTGTTTGGGAATTCCTTTGGTGTTTTCCTTGCCCCCGCTCCCGCCACCCCCTCCAGAGTGACTATGATGAGCAGTGTGCTGTACCTCCTGGACCGATAGATGAATGGGGATGACGACAGAGATGAGCACGATAACAATGACTCGGTAGCCCATTTCTCGTGACCTGCTCATCAGATAACTGTGAATCCCATAATAATCACCTTCAATTAAATAAAAAAGTTAAAAAATTGAAGAGGATGGTGTTTTTAGTACACGGGTGTATTCTGTGGGAGTTAACAGGAGTGCGTGAATGTGGTGACTACTCCCTCGTGTCCACTCGGCTGCTTTTACTCAATCTTTTCCTTGCATATCGTCGCGTCTTTTTGGCGTGGTTGCTTACACGTATCTCTCTGGCTGGGGATTTCGTACGGGAACTCACGAACTTACTTCTCTACGCCACATCCGACTTTTTCCTGCGTGCCCGGGGATTCTGCGTTTTTTCTATCCACTTTTTTTCAATTTTTTTTTTTTCGTTCAAATTCTTTTGTTCGGATCAGTGGAATTTTGGCATTCTCTTTTCGGGTCAGTGCAAAAGCTCATCCTAATTTTGGAATTTTAATTGCCCTTTTTTCATAAACATGCTCTAAGTTTATCAGCGTTAAGCATTTTTGTTGCAGAAAAATATGTTGATTGATTGCATCATTTTTTAGTTGTCGGGGTAACTTGCACACAAGCAAATCTCTTTATTTTTTAACTGGACACTACATAGAAGCATCATCATCATCATCATCGCAATCTCCTCTCCTTGAGAACATTGTACAGCTTTTTTAGTTGTTATAGGAACGATCCTATTATTTCGTAGTAAAGAACTTATGCATTCAGATTGGTTTTGGGTTAAGTAATAATCTCCGATGAATGCACTCTGGCTGGTGCGTGCGTTTTTTAACAGCTTCTTTACTCATCTACATTCCTTCACTTTGATTCTTCGATGCATTTTACATCATCCTACAGTCAGGATTTCGTGTCTGTCTGTCTTGGCATGCTACTAAATGCATCGATCATCATAGTTTTTTTTTAGGTTTTTTGAGTAACCAGTTAGTTGACGATATGCTTTTGAAATGAATTAATTCGTAAATTTCTGCGCATCAAAATTTGATCTTACAGCAAATTGATGTACATTTGAGTTTATACGAGTTTCAGCTACGAATTTTGTAGCAGTACTACTACTCTGCTTTTTTATTAGGATGCTCAATGTTCATCTCATCAACATTGTACTAGAATATACCTGATGAATTGAGAACGATACATTGCAATATTCTGAGATTTCTTACGGGGCTGTTCATCCGATTACACAATACAATGTATTTTACGAAACCACTCGATGGCACAACGTGGATTCTACACGGATAGAAATATCACGATTGGGATTTTAATAAAAAAATATATTTATGTAAATTTCAGAAAAAAATAATGTCGAATTACATTATGATGGATGACATTTAGGCTTAGTTGATTTAGCGGTCGCATTTCGAGCCGAAGCTGATTGAACTGTTTCGAATTACCACGAAGCAAAATCGATAAGTTCAATAATGTAACGCTCGATGAGAAATTTTTTTCATACGAACATTTCTGAAAAATTTCTATTCCACAAGTTATCTATAAGTTGAAAATCATGGGAAACAATAATTTTTTCGAGGATTTTATGTTGTCTATCGACGCTCGACATGCAACTACTAGTTTGATTACGCCGTGTCTGTTTGCACAATCCTGTCGGTAGCTTGGGCATTTCAGTAGTCCTACCATCCTGAAGTAGCATCTGAATTGTGAGAATTATGGCCGTATCAGTGCAGCATAGTGCTACGTAATGTTATGTATCCACGGTAACAAACATGAACAGGAATGAGTATTGTTTTTCTTTTTTTTATTCCTCTCTCTCGTCTCTCGCAAGAAAACAGAATCGTTTTTTATTCGTTCATTTAAGTTTGTAATTAATTTAGTTTTCTTTTTTCGTTCGAATTAAAAAGAAATGTTAAAATCTCCTCCAGCACATCAGCGGATGATATGCCCGATACCTGGGACAACGCCGCAGAATAATCACGAAAGTGTACGCTGTTCTACTGTTGTTAATAACGCTGCTGCTGACGCGAGTTCTTGTGACGCTGACGATGAGGAGCTGCCAGGGGATGAGGCAATGAAACCCGTGTTCGACGACGTGCTCGATCTGTCGTGTAAAGTGAAGAAAGAGGTGGCTGGAGTGAAGAGGAAAACGAGCGATGGGGAGGACGGGGATGCCAAGAAAATCAAAGTGGAGGTTGTTCAACAGGTCAGACGGAAACACTTGAGGAAGAAGAGACGGGATATCGTTACGAGCAACAGTGGGGGTGGGAGACCCACTGTTATCTCCTTTGGTGGTGTTGTGTCTAAGGAGGGTGAGGGGAGCACTGATGATGACGATGGGGCTGCTGACGCAGAAAGTAGGAGGGCAGAGTACAGGCGCAGGAGGAGGAAACTGTTCTCTAAAGATTCCGCCTTTGATGTCGACGACCACTTTCGAAAGAGTTTAGGCGTTGACGTCTGGGAACAGGTTGCTGGCGGCACTGGGGACAAGGGCAGGGAGGCTGGCAGTAGTGAGTCAGCTGGCAAGGACAGCAAAGGTACGGGTGGCGGTAGTAGTAATTCTGCAAGGGTTATCATCGAGGATTCTAGCAAACCCAGTGATGGTGAGCTCAGATTTTTTTTAGACCTTCTGTGCTAGATTATTTTACATAACTCATCCTATAACTCATGAGTTATGCAGCAACTTTTGAATAACACGTATCTCAACTCATGAGTTGTGTGATGGGTTGTATTCTGAAACACGTATTAAATGATTGCACCTATGCATAACTCATAAGTTATCAGATGAGTTATAATGAGTTGTGGACAAGTTGTAAATATTGATGCACAACTCATGAGTGTAAGTTGTGCAAAAGTTAAGTTTAACAGGGGCGTGATGTGATACATGTCTGCCTTGATGGGTTATGTATGTATATTTCAAAACCAAATGAATAATCGATTTTAATTAAATTTCCAGTTGACGACCATTTTGCGAAGGCGTTGGGTTCAGAAACGTGGTCAAAGATAGTAGCCTCGAGTTCAACAATCGTACAATCCTACGTGCCACCACAACGTGCCTCTTCGCCACCCCTGCTACCTCCTCAGCATCAACGCAGCACAGCGTCATCTCCAGCAGCAATCACGCCACCACCGTCACTGGGTCCGCAACAAGCACCACAAATTCTACCTCAGCAAGTACCCCAACCGGTTCAAGCATCACCTCCACCCCACCAACCTCAGAAACCGACTCACGTGAGATCTTCAAGTTACAAAATCGACGCGATACTCGGGAACAACACTTCAAGCAGCTATCCAGAAAATGCGCTACCCTTGACTAAGGAGGATGACGAGAGGAAATCATGAAGTTGACAATCGTGTATATTTAAATGAGAAATCAAGTGCCGTGTGACACACAATCGCAGTTTATTTTCTGACTGATAAGTAGACTTAAGGGTTAATCACGCTTTTCAAATTCATTTATATTAGGTTTTTTGACAGGTTAATCGACAACACATTCGTTAGTCCCGTGATTCTTTTGTAACCAAGAAAAGATTTTACATGTGTTGTGTGCATACATGTTAGGTTGTTTTGCTGTTTTTTATACGGGCTTGTTTACGTCTCTTTACATAATTTACTATGATCTCGTCATTTCAAATGCTTCTTTTGCAGATACAAATATTTTCAGTTTCTCTGCGATATTTAAATAAATTATGTCGATTCTATTTAAACTCACTTTTTTATATCTTCATTTCTGTTGTTGGCATGTTTTATTGGCTGTTTCCATTTGAAACAACAAAATTAATTGTGTGTGGTGAATTGTTTTTGAGGCTCCACGGAGGGTATCTCCACAATGATACTCGAAAGTATGTGGTTACCATTCTGTGTTAGCAACACTGACTGGAAAACACGGTTAAAAAAAGAGCCTATATGCAATCAAGTGCATTTCAAAAACCTTTGATGAGTCGAAACTGCATTTTCTCGTCACAATTTTGAGAACCTTCCAAAACAACATCGTCGATTTGGTAGGTTCTACTGTACGATCTTACATATATAAGCGCTACGTACACTCCATCTAATAAAATGGAGTATCATTACAATCAAGTAAGTCTTAAAGAGAAAAACTCAGCTTAAAATCTGACTCTGCAATTTCAAAAACCTTTGATGAGTCGAAACTGCATTTTCTCGTCACAATTTTGAGAACCTTCCAAAACAACATCGTCGATTTGGTAGGTTCTACTGTACGATCTAAAATATATAAGCGCTACGTACACTCCATCTAATAAAATGGAGTATCATTACAATCAAGTAAGTCTTAAGGAGAAAAACTGAGCTTAAAATCTGACTCTGCATCAAAAACATCGTTCCATAACTTTAACTCTTAAGAAATAACTAACAAATATGGTTCGAATTCACCTAGGAGTACTTTTACAACGCTGTTAGTTCGTACAACTATACTACCATGCAATATATCTTACACTTATCAGCAATAGCAACACAACTTATCACGGAAATTAGCAAAACTTAATAAGAGACGGGACTTACACTACGCGAGTAAGGACGCATAGAGGTAATAATTGCCTTTAAAAAAAATCCTAAAATAATAAATGGCATTAAAAATGCATCAAGGCTCCACTGATTGACCGTGTTTGTAAAATCTTCCTCTACATATGTATTTACTGTTTGAAATATTAATAAAATCACAAGTTGCATACAAATTTTCGGACACACTTTTTTCTTTACAAACACGCTCCACAATCTAAGGAGGTGCTTATTTACTGGTTTTACGCAGTGCCAAAGGTCAATCAGTGGAGCCTTGATACATTTTTAATGCCATATTTTTATTTGAAGATTTTTCGAATTGTCTCCTCAAGTACAGAAATTCCAAAAATTTCTCGGAAACAGAGATTAAAATTGTGAGAAATGAGAAAGCTACTCTCATCCCTTGTAAATAAATTCCATACAATCTTCTCAGGGTCTAGGGCTTTTTCCTCAATACTTCTTCCCGCCATACAAACTTCCCCACAGCAATTATTTAAGAATTTCCGTGAAGACACTGTGGAGCCTTCATGGAAATTTGATTGCAAAGTGTTACCCTATGCAAGGAAAGACTATTTCCAAAAAAATTTGGCCATGACCTTTGACCCCTCTGAGTTATGGGTGAAAATGTGTCGAAAACAGGGTCCGCGGTGTACACTCTAAAACAAAAATGTGACAACGTAGACACTTGAAAACTTTTGCAATAGAAAGAAAAACGCTCTTTGTTTGTTTGAAAAAAGTTCCTCAGATGCTTAGAATATGGCGCCAAACATTGAAATGCATTTTATGGGAACATTGTACAAACCGCGTAACCTGTAATGGTTATTAAAATATTATCCTCCCTTAAGTGCAAAATTTCATATAAATATCGAAGTGTTTACAGATAAACCGGATTGACAGATGTCTTCGCAAATGGTTCGTGAATAGTAATGGAACAATTTGCCTGCAAAATCATGTAAGGTTAAGGATTCCTACCATAGGAACTAATGTAAGGAACGTCTTAGAATATTGGCACTCGTCTCACACCCCAAAACTGTCAATATTTTTTGTTTCATCCTCAAACTCGCTACCGTCTCGGAGCTAGCTTCGGAAGTATGTTTGAACTGGGTAATGAAATCTCTATAGGTAGTCTTCTTGATAAGCAACCTGACATTGTTGCCGTTGTTGCGGTTGCTAATCAAGGCACGAGGGCTTATCGTGAGCTAAAGCTTGCTTGCTGGTAATTAATTTGGAGGTACTGACTACTGACACATTATTTGCCGTAGTAAATCGTCTCATTGGAGCCTGTGCTTCTGTAAAAAGGCCTTGACAGAACCCAAATATTCATGTTCTAATACGCCGATGTCGTTTTGGAATCATGTCTGTAGTTTGCGTAGTGTCTGAGATTACGCTGACAGAAGGTTTAAAAAAGTGACATAATTCCATTTTTTAATGTCTTCCTGACCGGATTATTGCTGTTTGTTTATCTTCTGTCGTCAAGGAGTCATGCAAAAAAAAGTTATTCTCAATTGTAAATCTCATAAAAAATGAGAAATGAGAGCACGCTTTTGTGCTTCTCATTTGAGAAATTCACTAATCTCTGGAAGCAAATCGGGAATTCGATGCTGCTGGCAGCATAATATTTTGGCAATGAACAAAAGGTTGAACTAAGCGAAGCATAAAGGATCGCATAGCTCCGTCTGAGAACCCACATCAAATCTCATTGAGTGATCTCAATTGGCCCCGTTCCGTTTCCTAAGTAATGTGGATAGTTGGTGGGAGCCCGCAATCGCAAATATCTGAGCACAACAACTGTGAGTTGAGTTGTGAGCGTATTAATTGCAATTCGGAATCCGCAGGTCGACACGAAAATATTTGTGAATAAACGCGAAAAGAATGTCAGCGAAGCAGACAGAGGAGCCAGTTTCCGCTCCAGACGGAGCCCCAGCGCCCGCACCCCCAACGTCTAAACTAGACTCGTTAACGCTTGAGAACGATGATGATGATGACACTGGGACGCCAGGTGAGGAGCAAATGTCTAAATCGAAGAAGAAGCGTAATCGGCAGAAGAAGAAGAAGGAGCAGAGCCATGAAAACGGGGTAGCGGAGTGCCCTGTAACGAAAAACCCACCACAGAATGCCGTTAAGAAGAACGTGAGTAACAGCGGTGCGGTCAAGACGCAGACTGCTCCCAAGCCCACGATCCCGATTGACGAGTTGTACCCGGATAAGAACTTTCCCGTTGGACAGATTATGGAGCACGGGAAACTCAAGAATCAGCGGCTGGAGGAAAACCAGGACAAGAAAATGATGGAGAAATTGAACGAGGACACGTACCAGGATATCAGGAGGGCCGCAGAGGCTCACAGGCAAACCAGGAAATATATTCGCGACTTTATCAAACCTGGAATGTCCATGATCCAGATCTGTCAGTTTACTCGTTTTTTAAAATTATTTTTGTCTACTTTAATTTATCGTTTGTTAATCTGGAGTATCGTTTGTTTTGGCAGGCGAGGAGCTGGAAGGAACCGCTAGGAGATTGATTAAAGAGTCTGGACTTAACGGTAAGGTTATTCCCTTGGATCAACTCAACTTGTCTCGAATATAACTAAGTTGTGATTTGATTCTAATGACGTTGCAGCTGGTCTGGCGTTCCCGACGGGCTGTTCGTTGAACCACGTGGCCGCTCACTATACTCCGAACGCTGGCGACACCACGTGCATCGGGGTTGACGACGTCTGCAAGATCGACTTTGGAACGCATGTTAATGGTAACTGACCTAACAGCTGAGGTTTGTAGCTGCATTATTTTGGTATGTTGCGTAGTAACGGTATTTTGGTGTTGTAGGTCGCATAATAGACTGTGCGTACACGCACACGTTCAACCCAAAGTACGATAAGCTGTTGGAGGCTGTGCGGGAAGCGACTGAGACGGGTATACGGGAGGCGGGTATTGACGCGAGACTGTGCGACATTGGTGCTGCCATTCAGGAGACCATGGAGAGCTACGAGGTGGAGCTCGACGGGAAGAGCTACCAGGTCAAAGCCATCAGGAACTTGAATGGACACTCTATCGACCAGTATCGTGAGTAGTCTTGTCTGTCGCCTGTTAACTTAAGTTTGAATTAGTTTTAAAGCTATTTATTGTCATTCCCATAGGCGTATTCAATTTTTTTGGAACTTAGGATGCAACATCTCTTATGTCGCTAATTTGTTTGAACTTTGTCGCTTTCAGGTTGTCAGTCGCGGAGATGACTATTAAAATTGTTTTTTGGGTTTTAAATAAATGGATTTTATCGGGCAGTTATATTAATGTGGATTTTTTTATTTCATTCATTCATTCACAATCGTACCGTTTCGATGGAAACAGGCGTTTCATTGCATAGTTCACTAAGCTAGCTCAACTCAGATTAAAAATCTATACTCTTGCATACAAATGCCGTTCGAAAAACCATTGTCTCCATGTCAACATTTCGATTAAATGATAAGCACATATGGATTAACGGGTTCAATAATCTTGACATACGTAACATGATTGATTTATTGATCTCATCATCATAGCAACAAACAGAAAAGCATAAAGTCTTATCATTATTCATTAAGGCTATGCCTAATTAATCCAATCCCAAATTAGATGCAAATCCCCCACACACAACATATGTACTAGCGTGGTTGTCATGGAGACGGGTCTATGGAACTATTTTGTAGGAGCAGGTATGCAAAG
>JAHZMZ010002015.1:0-18963 GCA_027743805.1 Lepidocyrtoides sp. E14
ATTCAATGCTTATTTGAGAGAGATATTTAATTATCTCTTTGTCGTAATCATAATACGGATTTTGAATAACTCAAAAATTGCTAATATTGTAGCACATCACATGGCACATCACATGGAACATGAGGTTTGTGACATGTGAGACATGTGCAAAGAGTTTATAAAATTTGGCAATAATAGCAAGTTTCCGACTTCCCGTTTAGCAAACTGTCAATTTTACCTTCATATACTAAATCAATAATAAACAGGTGCACCTTGAAAAATATCTATAAAAAATATTTTTTGTTTGACGATAATTTGGCAATTGCTGAGCTACGAAAAAGCAAAAAGTCTGGAAACACTATACTTGTTCGTAGAAAAGTTATCACCTACTTTGTTATGCATGTCAAATTCAGATGCGTAACAGCCGCATATCACTTTCTCATAACTACACATTTTAAACAGTAATCGATAATTTGACAACCCTTTTAAATCATACATTATTTTCAGTTTTCATTCTAAAAGAAATGCGATATACTAGTTGTGAACTTTACGTAGTGCGTCATATATGGCAATTTGTTATGTTTTATCATAAATTATTTATGCGTCTAGTTTTGCATACAATTTGTTGAGCACGCCTTTCTTCGGGAGCTGTCATATTTTATGAAAAAATATGACAGATTCCGTCAGTTTCAAATTTTGGTTTCAGTATGCCTTCCCCAATTTGCTAAGCTATAGTTCTTGTTTTTTTTTCATTTTATCATCGCCTTATAAAACCATTTGACCTACACTATTTGACCACTTTCATTTAATTTTCAATTCTGGTTTAGCACTAAGAATTAGAACACATTTCGTTTTATAGTGGTATGTACAGCTACAAAAAGGAGAAAGGATAAATGCGAAATATAAATCAGACTACATTGAATTCCTCTAAAAATAATTTTTGTCAATCAATTACTCTCTTAGAATTCAGCTTCTAATTTGGTGTAACTTTGTATATTTCGGTAAAAAACAGTTCAAAATGCTAACTGACAGAGTTTATCTCCTCTTGTCTTTATGCATTCCATTAATTGGAAGGTACCTTGGCGCTATACCTTTTGGTTGGGAACCTCCGCGCCGTTTTATGGTCTGCGATTTTGCAAGGAAACATTTAATGATTAATTTTGCCATGGTAATTTTATGGCAGATATTCTTTATCTTCCAAACAATAAGATTCAAACAAATTGGTGACATGGACAGCTTTAACTTAACATATGCATTTACGGTGGCAACGTTTCTTCCAATTCTCTTAATGTCTTGCGCTCTGTGTTTGGCAGAAGAACTCACGTGTATGGTGAATGGCTACTTACGTATTGTTCATAACATTGATGGTATGATCTTTAACTTACACTAATTGTCCTAAAATTCATTAATAAATCAAATTTATTTATCTAAATTGATATACATACATTTATATACATTTGGAATTGTTTTTCAGATGTTTACCAACCTCATATTGACCGTAACAGGTGTAAAAGAGGAATGATCATGGACCTAGGAATCGTAATCATTTTACTTGGTATGATATTTACTCTATTTGCTGTGATTCTTGCGTTGCTAATTTTTCCCGAAGCTCCAATGTTCTGGGGGAATGTCTTTCAAACGGAAAATGTCATTATGAAAATGACTTTGATAGCAGTCCAGACGTATGTTGTGACTAACATCTACACTAACATCACGTGGTATGCTGTCGTGATATTCCTGTATGGAATATTAATGTTCACCATTGTTATCACAGAGTTTCGACTTGATCTGCCAAAGTATTCAACAATAGACCTATTTAGAGAACCGGACAAACTAATACTAAACTACAGAACTTTCCAGATTCTGCAAGAACATGGCATGTCAATATTTGGATATCTACTTGTACCAATTCAGGCATTATTGAGCAACATGATAATATTTAGTAACTACATGCTCATCCGTCATGGATATGAGCTGAAACCGTTGTCAGTTTTTATTCTGTCAATGTGGTCCCTGCTTGGTGCTTTATTTTGGGCGTTTACCCTAAATCTTGGCGGTCATTTACATTTGAGCAGTCGTAAAACATTTCGTTCTTGGAAAGTGCACCAATGGAATTCCAAGAGGGAGGGTAAAGTTATGTCAAAATTTAGAAAATCATGTCGGCCCCTTTTAATTAGCTGGAATACAACCTTTGTTATCAGACGGTTAACAGCTTTAAAATTTTTACGGGGAGTTTCGAAAGGAACATTTCGTGCACTAATGTCCTTGAAGTAATGGATTGCACAATAGTACTTTTTGTTAAATAATGTAAATAAAAATAAAAATCACTAATAAATAAAAATATATTAGAAAAAAACTCAAAGTTCATTGTTTTAAGCCATCATTTTGTAATTATCAGCCATTGCCTTGATGCACATTAGTCAATAGCATCAGCAAGCGCAATTTTCATATGAATTCATCATGGAATCATGGTCAACTACTATAGATATGCTTTAAGATTTTTTTTGTAAACCTTCCTTGAAGGTTGATGCACCCATTTATTTTAAGCCACGAAATTTTAGCTCAAAATTATATCGTTAGAACAGGAGCGTGCTAACAAGTTATACATGCTCAGAATTTTTAAATTTTTCGTTGTACTGTAAATTGTAGTTGCAAACTTTTCACAGAATATTTTCAGTTTATATTCTCTACCAGATATCCACCTGCTATTAAGAGCATTACAAAAAAAAGAAACCTACAAAACGCAGTAAATGAAATTACAATCGTGAGTCATCGTAATCCCGGGCTTACCTCATACTCCAGGCCCTGAAGCATCATTTTAGGAACCATCAACAAGAAATGAAAAAAATTATTACAGCCAACTTGATATTTTTACGTTGAACGTGACCGATGGTATATTTTAAAAGTTCAGCAGACATTAATTTTTTAGTGTACGTTTTTAGACACCAGAAACACGAGGAGAAGCGTGAGGTGCTGAAGGGAACTCTTGTTTGAACAATTTTAAAGGTAAATACAGTTTGCATTTTACAAAATATAATATTGTAAGCCAACTGTATTTACCTTTAAAATTGTTCAAATAAGAGTTCCCTTCAGCACCTCACGCTTCTCCTGGTGTTTCTGGTGTCTGAAAACGTACACTGAAAAGTTAATGTCTGCTGAGCTTTTAAAATATACCATCCGTCACGTTCAACGTAAAAATATCAAGTTGACTGTAATTNTGGAATTATAAATCATGATGGGATCATTTAACTTGGCAATAGTAAGGTACCATTGGGATAAGGTACAACCGCCTACTTTTCTGATCCAAAATTAATATGCAAGGACTAACATGTCGTGCTTCTCCTAAACCTACTTTGACATTTTTTGCTAATTAGTGTTAATTTAGGTGCGAGGTGGACCAAGATTTATGGCAAGTGGAAAGGTTAAAAGGATTGAAAACGTCGTGGCTCCAATTCATTCTCGTCTTGTAGCTTGGTAAGCACGTAGCAGTTGAAGTACAACAATAAGGTAGTGAAGTGGGAAATTATCCATAGGATCCAACATGTTGGCAATTTTACCTTTGGTAAGTAGACGAAATTAATATTAAAGTACAAACCATTTTGGCTGTTTTTAAAAATTTCATGAAATTTTGTATTTTTTTCTTTACAAAAAAAGTTGTTGGCTGCCACCCTGGTGCCATCAACGTTATCAACTCCAATTCCAAGACCTCAAGTGTACTCTGGTCCTGACAATGAGCCAGAACCAGCAGCAACGGTATCAAAACGACAAGGAGATTTGAAACCGTCGGGAACTATTGGGCTTAACGTGTTTACATCTCCTCTTGGAGGAGTGTACTCGGGAATTGGTTCTGTAAACCCATACTCATATGGAGCAGGCAGCATTGGAACAGCGTACGGTGTTAACCAACTTAATACTCCTGGAGTTCTTGGAGCGGGTGGGTATTATGGGGCAGCTGCAGGTTTAGCTGGTGGTTATGGGGGAAGTTTGGGTGGTATCCTTGGAGGTGGTTATCCTCTCGGAAGTGGAGTAGGAGCCCTGGGTCCTGCAGGTATTGGAGGCATTGGAAGTTTGGGTGGTTTCGGTGGAAATTTGGGTGGTTACGGTGGAAATTTGGGTGGTTATGGTGGAAGTTTGGGTGGTTACGGTGGAAGTTTGGGTGGTTATGGTGGAAGTTTGGGTGGTATCCTTGGAGGTTATCCTCTAGGAGGTGGGGTAGGAGCCCTGGGTCCTGCAGGTATTGGAGGAAGTGGATTTTACTCGTAAGTGTTTCTGTAAAAAAACAGTACAAATTTGCATCCGTATATTAAGCAATACCAGAAACAGATCGAGAAGCGTGCTTATATTTTGTCTAACGAGGACTGAGCTTCACTCATTGCCTATTATCAACTACTGGAATTAAATTGAGTTGTTTGATATACACGATATAACACGGTGTTATGTATTTAGTAAAGAAGAAAGTCGTGGTGAAAGAATACGACGAAAATTACTCAAAGCGTTGGAAAAGCTTAATAAGAGATCAAACCCCAATGTACAGTCCGCAGTGCTACAAAGTTTCCTGACGTAAGTTGTTAAACAACATTAGGAAAAATTCTAAAATTTGAACCTGACTTCAAACCCTATTATTTTTCATGCACTAAATTGTCCATTTCAACACAATTTCGCAAAACATTCTTCCATTTTCTGTAAGTTTTCTAGTGTAAAAATTTCAAAAAGAAACAACGGGTAATATACAAAAACATTTCACGGCGAGTTCATTACTAACGGCGAGATTTTTGAATAAACTGTACATGGGAAATTATCAGTTTTTCCATTCCATATCGCCAAGCACGTCTTCTCTTTCTGTCTTTCCAAATCTTGCTAACACGAAAAACACAACAACACACCTTCCAATTTTTTTCTCTGGCTTCCTTTTACAATGCTTACTATAATTATCCCTTCACTTTCTCCATGCTAAACGCTAAACGGCAATTATGGTTTTAAATAAACTATGTATTTCATTTATTCGAGTAGTCCATACGGCGGACTTGGAGGAGCATACGGGCTAGGTGGACTTGGTCAAGGGGGCATCGGACTAGGTGGAGGAGTAGTCGGTAACAAAGACCAATTAGCACTGTTTAATAAAATAGAACGAGATTTACCCAATTCTAACACTTTCTATTTTCATTTGTTAAGGTTAACCTTGTTGGAGCACAAAGATATCCTGTACCTGCCTTATCCGGTGTACCTGTACTGTCAACCGTGCCAACTTCCAGTACTTTCTTCAACCAAAGATTCCCGTCCTTTTTAGAAACTTCATCAAAACGAATTTTGGATTCAGTTGGAATATATTTGCAGACAAGACTTCCGAAATTGGTTGACCGTATCGTGTTTTATGAACGGGAGGAAGACTAATTATTATTATTGTCGATACTGGTTATGATCTTCATTTAAAATTCAGTTCTCTCTTTTTGTTAAACATTTTTGTTGCTGTTTTCATTCAAAGTTTGTTCAATGATATTGTTTGTTAACTATAATATATTTCTTAATTTGTTGCCTAATTTTTCAAAATAATTTTCAAGGGAATAGTTTGGCTGGAGAAAGTACTGGGCTTATGGTTTGTGTATGCATATTTTGTGAAGCCCCTACCAGATTTGCAATGACCCTATTTAAGCATCCCCATAATTCGAATAAATAATAATTGCTTCACACAATTAAACTGAAATGAAATTTGCACACAACGAGCAAATCGTATTACTTATACAAACACAAGCTTTTATTACTTTGCATCAAAATGAACTAGCCCCAATTGCATGAAAAGTATATGAACATAAATAAACATAACAAAATTTTAAAAATATGTGTTAACAATTTGGCCACACGAAAAAACAAATGGTTCTTTTACTAGAAGTGGTTAACAATGATTTTGCAAAAACACATATCCTATAATGGTTAATATCACAGTCACAAATCCGGAAAGATTTGCTGTTTGAAGGGATTTTTGAATTGAATACTGCTTGTTAATTACAACTGTTTAAACTTTAACCGTAAAAACTTCCACCATATCCATACCTAAAATGATCAAATAAATAGGGTAATTAATTATCATTAAAATTGTATTAATTATTTCATAGTTGTTACAACTAAATTATCTATACGCACTCACCCTCCATATCCTCCACCCAAGCCGTACCCTCCATATCCCCCACCCAGGCCGTACCCACTTCGGTACCCATATCCAAACCCATAGGGCGCTAACACAAAAACATAATTTTACGATGTTTGAGGACTATTCGTATGAAGCTATTAGTTTAATTATTAAATTTGTTTTTGAGAATTAAATTTAAATATTGTGGTGTTCTTACAATATCCACTATAACCTCCGTGTCCGAAGCCGTGACCGATTCCACCATATAACCCATGACCTAAACAATAAAAAATTAAAAGAATCGGATTAACAGTTTTAATTGTTTTACAACGACAGTAATAATAAGAAACGCGAATAATATAATTAAAACCTACCGTAACCGCCATAGCCAAGTCCGTGTCCATAAAAGCCGGTTGCTGAAGTTTCCAAGTCCTTCTTCTCGGGTTCGGCGGCGGAAACAACAGCCGCAGCAATCAGGGCAAAGACAGCCTTCACAAAAAACGGGATAAATTTGTAAATTTAATTCAAGTTTCACACATCACGAAAAGTCAATTTCAATAAAAAAAAAGTTTCCCATCAGTACTTACAATGAGCTTAAACATTTTGGAAATGTTTGTCGTGACGAAAATTTACCGAAAAACTTGGTTGATGAACTTGTTGGTTGTCACAAAGACTTGGAATGAGTTCTGACGCTTTAATCCAAAACCGTTCTTGGCTTATATAGCAAGTCCACGAAGAAGGTGGAAAAGGGAATGGATTTCCGATCACCAAAATTACATGCATTATGCTTAACTGCATCCTGTTGTGATAAAAATATTGTACCCTTAAGAATAACAATGTATGTTTTACAAAGAGACAAGAACACTTTTCATCATCATCATCATCACACCACTACTACTATGTATTCCTGTTTTGCATGTTATTATTTCTACATAATATTATGTATTGTGTAAACCTGACAGTAACCTCTAACTAAAAGGCACTGTTTCATCGAGAAAATGGTCTTTGTAACTCCCAGAGATCAGTCCTTTGTAAAATAAGGTGCCGTTTGAGTCAAAGTTAATCAACATGCGCTATAGTTTTAGGAATGAATGTCGTGACATTATTATTGCTGTATTATTTCGTGAATCATATTATCATCATCGCAAACCCAAATACCTACAGGCATATCACAGTGCACATGCAAAATAATTATAAGGGATCACTCACACTAGATAAACCTCTATATTATATCCATGATGAGCAATCTTTTGCTAGTTTGTCTATTTTTTTTTATACGCAAATACCTATAAGTACCTACACATGAGCACATACATGCGTGGATGCGTGTACACTGACGAATTTAAATGAAAATGTCCTTCTCTTCAGCAGCAGCAGCAGCTTTGTCTGCAAAAGTGTAGCTTTAGCAGTGCAGAATTATTCATGTCGTGTCTGTAATTTAATCTCAAATTTTATATTCTCTAGGTATCAAGTGACGTGTTATTCATGTCTTTAGTACGTCATTATTGTAGTCATTATTAAAAATTATCGCCTTTGTAGAAAAGATTTTTGAGTCATAAATAATCATAAACTGTACAGTTTGGAGATAAAAGTTACGAGTCACAAAGTCAGTTTTTATATTATATGATGATAAAAAATAAAACCGTTCATGTCTATTGGTACTTAATGAAGACTATAGAGTATCGGAGTATTCCTCTATAATATTTTGTAAATATAATAATAATAATAATAATAATGTGACGATGATGATGGCGTGGTGGTACAACGCTATAGTAGACCAACAACAAGGAACCAATCACTATATACGTCAATTTTATGTAGTTGAATATATATGAAATTGAAAAAAAGTATAGATGCGGCCCTATTTTCGTCAGTCTGCAAATGACTATTTTCATTTTGCACTGATTTGAGCAATCATCATCATAATTACTTTTGCTAAATGTACCAATTCAAATAGGTGAACCTTGCATAAAAAGAGATGGATTGGATGTTGGTCAATTAATTCATTTAGGTACACATGTGCGATACGTGATCTGTGATATGATTCTGGGGGTGTGCGCTATGATAAGCCTATTGACTAACAGAAGAAATGGGTTTGGTTATCTTTGCTTTAATGTCCAAGAATACAAAAAAAAAATCACCAATGATTACTGCCATTATTATTGCTGTTTAGAAAAGAAAAGTACCTACTCACTGCTATTTACACAATTTGAATGGAACCACATAGTAGCTATCTCGATAATCTTGTCTTTCTCATCAGTATATAGTAACGTGGTATCACTAGTATCCCAAATTGTCAATATAATTATGTTCCATTTTCTGTCATTGCTATGGTAGTGGGACAAATGAAAAGAGACACTTACCCTGCCCTTTAATGAGTTTATTTCATATTTACTCTTATTGGCAATATAAAAATATTTCGACAGTCTTTTGTGTTTTTTATAAACATCATAATGCACTTGTCGTTTCCTCACTCATCGCTAGTTCAATCTTTTATAAAATAGAAGGATCAAGTTTGTTGCTGTGGTGACGGAGGGATGACTGGTACGAAGGCTACCTTTTGATTGTTTCGAGTTTACTCTTCGCGACATGAAGTCTGGCGGCATTTACCGCAAATAATGCATGTACCGTTTGAGAGAGACAGTTATTTGCACTAATCGTAAACCTCTTAATAGAGTGTACATAATTGGCAGCTTTTCTTTGACATAAAAGTATCAAATGCAGTGTAATGACTGTTGAATTTGTACTACTCACGCTGTAAAATTTTTGGGGCCAAGTCTACCAAAAATCGAAGCAAAAACGTTTGGAAATTATTTATCAAAGCGTAATTACCGAGATGGACAATATTGACATGTTTACAGACGAAGCAAAAAGGTGTGTAGTATATCGTACATTTGTAAAAAAAAATAATAATATTACGTACTAACGTATTCCCTTTAGCCTATCAGATTTCACCCCTATTACTATAATATGCAGATAGACAGAGTGGTAGAAACTTGCAGCTAAAATATCATGTACATTAATACGTGCTATTCACAAGCTATGCCTAGTTTTTTAAACGCGTGAAAAACAAGGCTAATCACGTTGATTCATCTTTAATGCTCAGTGCACGTAAATAAATGCTTAACCATGTTTAATTAATTATCTTGATAATAATAGTAATAACGTAGCAAGTCGTATAATCTCTGGATCATCAAGGGAAAAGGTTAAAAAGCGCCTGTAACACACAGGTTCACGTGCATGGTTTTGAAAATCTGGAAGGAAAAACAAAAGTTATCTAATCTAAAAAAGCAACAAAATGAACAAAAGCTCAAAACAAAACAAGTCAGATTTAAAAAAAAAAGTTGTCCGTTTAGAAAAAAAGTCTCAAATTGGGGTAATAAACCTTTGAAATAACAGTTATTATTATTATTATTAAAAACATTTTTACCATTTCATCATTCTTAATGAACGTTTAAAAAAAGCATAGATAATCACAACTACGTGAAGGAGGGTGGAGTAGGACATCTTGAGGTCAACAAGTACTTTGCTGTGAGAGTTTTTTAAGCGTGCCTCTATAAAACACATATCATCATGGCTTTTAAATTTGTTGCTTTCAATGAAAACATAAAACCAATTCCACAAAAGAAGCAAAGCAGGAGTGCATCGAGAGCAATTATGTGAACATTGACCACTGCCATTTCAATTCACATGCATTTATTGTATAGGCATGTGTATTTTAAATACATGAATACTCTTAAAAAGAGTCTAATGACATTTTAAAAAAATGTAAACCCTGCTGCATAAGCCTATTATTCTCCAATGAACGATTTGCTTTTAAAAGCCATTACTGTGGCTGTGGTTGATTATGCATGAGTCAACAATTGCAATTTGATTGGCATTCCATTGATCACACTTCACCTTGGTCTCTTATCGAATACCTCTCCTTTCATCATTTTTATCACGATTTATATCTTCGGGAACTTTGCAAGTAGTGTATATCATTCGGTATTATTTTTTAGTACCAAAGCACGCACAAATGAAGAAAAAAACTACTCTTGAACACTTTAGCTGAATACTGGTCATTACTTTACATTTGCTTATATTGCATTGCTTCCAAATTACAGGCTCAACGATTGACCTTTCGGCAATATATCTCTCTCTCCTAAACTAAAATACACCTACAACACTCCAGCCATCACAACTACTACTGTATTTTAAATAAGGGACATCAATTGCAACCTAAAAGATATAAATCATCCATCAGAAAAAAATACTGTGATCTGGTTCTTTTTTTACAAAATGTTGGCATTGTTTTATTATTATCATATTTCTTTAGTTTGCGGGGAAGCCTTTAGGAAATTAAGCAAGTGAAGAGAATTGTCGTGATTGGAAAGGCCTTCCCTCTTTTACAAAACTAAAATTGAGCAAGTAAACTAGTTCATATTTTGTTTGACCGTACTTAGACAAAAACACTAGTTTTAACCAAAAAATTTTCTTGTATGTCTAAAAAAATAAATTCGCGACGAAAACCGCGTGGTGCTTGCTATTAGTAGTCATTATCTTATCACGTTCCTCTTTTTGTTCTTTTTTAAGCAGAAAAAAAATGCAGCACTGTGAAGATCAAATACAGAGTCCTTTCTTTTCCAATTTTTAGTCAATTTTCACGCTTATCATCCGTTGACAATGCAATCAGTTGTAACGCAACTTAATGCACAGTATAATATATAACGAGCAATGAAAATAAATTGAGACATTGACATGTAATCCCGCTTATACTTTCATCGTGTTCTTATTATTGCACATTTGCTCACCACTGTCCATCCTCAGGACCAAGTGGCCTATGCGTACGGTGGAATAATGTTGTAATTATTAAGTTGAAACTAATAACCTAATTCATGAAAGAAGGGATCGTCAGATGCAGTGAGCAACCTAAAAATATCAACGGTCAATGTTGACACTATCTAACCAGTTGAAGATAAAAATGAAATACAACAAAAATTGCAATAATGGTGCGATCTTATATTGGCACAATTTATTGAACTACATGCATGCATCGATAGTGTTGCTCAAAAGTGATCGGCTATTCAAATGTGGATTGTGAAAATTCTTGTAAATAAATGCAACCTGTTGTTTTGGAGGTGGCCAACGAAAATAGTAATGAGATTATTATTGTACTTCCTAGTAAATAATCGTAACAAAATACGGTAAAACAAACAGGATTTTTGTTTTCTAACGTTCTGTATAAATTCCTTTTAAAAACTATCATCATTACCTTTCTTCAAGACTTGATGTTTTATGCACGTGTAATAGTCGGATGAGGTTTTCTTTCAATTTTATATGAAACCAGGTTGAATAACTTGATGAGTAAATATATCAGTATAAATTTCAAAAAGTTTTATGATACTATTGATAAGCAAATGGCCAACAAAATAACTTTAAGCTAGGAAAAGTAGTTTATTCTGCAGCTTGAGCGAAATATACGTAAAACAATGGGAAACATTTTCAAAGAATTTTGGTATCAAGAAATGCAAAAGCACTTTTAATTTTCACGATAGAATCTAATCAAATGATGTGCACCAATAAATATGCAGTTTCTCACCACCAAGCACTGTTTGCACACGATACTTTAGCTTCTGCGCGGTTTTCCTTTTTACTATTCTGATTCAAAGGCTCTGAAACATTCTATTATACCAATTCATTATCCGTGGAAGCCGTAATGATGATGATGATGATGATGATGATAAAATCTTTAATTTGAGATTGCTAGAATCCCAAAAAATATCCTGTGTTATATTATCCTGGTAAAACCAGATAAGTACAAATCATAGTCCATTTTTTAAAAATGTTTTCAATTAAATATACATGATGACGTAAAGGTATAAAAGGAAAGTCATGTACCTTTTACTTTCTATATATGAGACTAGGGAAAACACGCATCCTGAATTTCTTATAAAGAAAGTCAACACAATCTTTGGCATCGCCTATCATTATGCTTTGTGTTCAATAAGAATAAAACATTGATTGATTTCTTTACAAATTCATCTTTATTACTAGTAAATCTTTAATACTTTGTCGATCGATATTTGTATACACGAGATTTACTATCACAAAAAATATAATATCTTAACTTGCAATAAGGAACACCAGTCTGCTTCAACAAATTTTCAATTTTTTTAGTAAAAAAATTTGTAAAAAATATAATATAAAAAATAATATGCATCTGTCTATTGTTGTCAGTACACACAATATTCTGCAAACGCATTCATTAAAAAAAACAATTTTGAACCTAATAATTCGGGTACGCTTTGCTATATCGTGTTTTGGGTGAGGGTTGCGGAGCACAGCGCGCTTTGGTATAAATGAGAATATTTTTTGGTAAATGGTGGTATATCACAGGACAGTCTTTTTGAATTTATCCGTAATACCCAAATCCGTGACCATGTCCATAGCCTAAAAACCATAACCATTGTTTGAAAACTTGACAAAATTTGAAAAAATAGAAATAGCCGAAAATAGACTCACCTCCTCTGAGATATCCATGTCCGTGATATCCATGTGACAAGCCATGATAACCGTGGCCCAAACCATGACCATGCCCTGTTAAAACAAAATATTTAAATTTAACATGTCTTTACAAGAATGAAACTAAATCATGCATTAATGTAGCATAGGTACATACCATAACCATGTCCCAAGCCATAGCCATGTCCTGTTAAAACAAAGTATTTAAATTTAGCATGTCTTTACGAAAATGAAACTTAATCATGCATTTATATAGCATAGGTACGTACCGTAACCGTGCCCATATCCTCTCAAACCGTAGCCATGACCTGTTTTTTCCATTATAAGTAAGTTTTTAAAAATTTCATTTCTATAAAGAGCAATAATAAATGTACGAAAATTATGGTTGTCTAACCGTATCCTCCTCCATAGTGGCCTAAGCCTCCATAGTGACCTAAACCGCCGTAATATCCTCCATAGTAACCTCCAGCGGCAGTTTCAAGTTCCTCAACGGTGTCTTTCTTTTCCTCGGCAGCGAAAGTAACTGCTACGATGGCGAAAAGGAGAGCGAAAACCTGTACACGAAACAAAACAATATGAGTACACACAAAACTCTTGATGAAAAGAAAATGCACCGAATCAAGGATTTAGCTTGAGAACAATTTTTTTTCCAAAGTCAAATCGTATAAAATCACTACTCACAATGTATTTTGCCATTTTTGTTGCAAGTATATATATGGCTACGGTGCCGTAAGGTTGTATTTTCGTTCGAGCAGAGATAATTTGAACTGATCACAACGTCGCTGTTGAACTGAATGACTGCTGGAAACCTGTTGGCCACTTTATATACCAAAGGGACGTGGCCCTTTTCAAGTGTAACAGCCTCTACCACCACCGTTAGCGTAAACAATTATAACATTGAGTAGCATTGCAAATCCAATTTTAATATTCCGTAATCCCACATCATCACAACCGCCTCCAATATTATTTTTACTATTGCTGTGTGACTGACAGATATTTTTGCAAAATGCATAATAAAGTGATAGGGTAAACTTTATGCAAAAAAAAATTTTGCTGTTGTAGTAATAATAATGAACATCATCATACCAAGTGACTCATGTTACGTTATGTGATTATAGTAAGAAATCATAATAATAATAACAATAATGAGTGCAATAATATCGGCAGGAGAACAGTATAAGGTAATATGAGAGAGGGCAAAATGAGCATTAAAAAGGTACGGTTCGTAATAATAATTACGATGGTGGTGTGAGCTTATTATTATTACTTGTTTATTTATTTAGTAGTATCAACACACGAGTCCCTCCTCTTTTAGAAGATACAGGAATAAGTTGGTTATCATGTTGATACACAAGCAAAATTGAGGTAGTAGTAGTAGACATCAGTGAAATAGGTAAGAAAAGGAACAGCAATAATCATGACCAACAATAATAACAACAACAATAGGCTTTGTACATATAATAGGGCAATATGTCACAGTAGTAGAATACAAACTAACTAGCCACGTAACAATAATACCTAATATATGCAAGTAACTGGTAAAAAAAGTCATATTGAAGTGTCAGTTTAGTGCTGTTGTTGTCGTTATCACACTACTGCACTATGATGAGCTGTTTTGTGGTGTGCATTACTTAAATGATGTGTACTTGTAGTAGGCATTGCACCTACAACTTTACACACGATAAGTTGGGACAATTTGCAACAGTTTAACAATGCATATGAATACACTGATTTGTCAGTAAAATGGTAAGCAAGATAGTGCAATGGATGACAGAATGTAGAATTCCCAAGCAATCAAATAATTGTACATGTAATGTTGGATAATCCGTAATATTATTGCACCTTGCCACAAAAAAAAACACTCTAAAGCAACTTGAACAATTATACCTTTTCTTATTCTTATTGTTATCATTTCATTGTTTCAAGCTCAATTTTGCACAAATATGAATAACGCTACTATTTGTAATGCAATATAACACCAGAAAATGTGCATGCATAAATACATGCAAAAGGTTTCAAAAATCATATCTAATCCAAGTATACTATATATTTTGTGATGATAATGATGATGAAGAATATTATTATAAAGCACTTAAAAAGTGCTGTGAAAAAAAATCATTTTACAGCTTGACTCTATACGTAAGTGTCTCTTGATAGATGTACCATGTCCCTTCTAGAATTTGTACAAATTAGTCTAGTACAACCCTTTTGGAAAGACAAAAACGTGAAATATATGTTAGGTGCACTCTTCGATTCGAGGTATCTGTTGATGTTGATGATGATGATATTATAGCATCACACACATAAACAAAAGCGTGGGGCATTTTTCCATACTTTTTCAAAATAATTTCGTGCCAGACACAACAATAGTATAAGATACGGTACGATACCAAAAAGTACGTCACGGAATTGTAAAAAAAGAAGGTAGCTTTGCTTTAAATAGGTTAAAAAGCTGTCAGCGTTATGTCATCGATTCATACAAAAAAAATTTTCTGGTTGTAATGCAACAATTATGGTAACTGTTGGAAGTGAACCGTACATTATACGTTGTAACTTTTAATGATATACACACTCCATTAGATTGTACTCTAGAAGTTGGTATGTATAGCCTTTCAGCTCCAAGTAATTAAAGATTTCGATAAGTTGTGAGAGTGATTTTTTTAATACCTAAGTGTGTACATACTACACACACGTTTGTGTGACTCATCTATGGAACCAATTTATGATCAAACTAGATCACCTAAAGCGGTGAATGCTATCTAAAGTGGTAGTAATGTGTAATTAATTGTAGTATTCCTTTGAGCCATATTTCACACTTGCATCCACCTCCACCACCACCTGGATTTATGAATGTACAAACTGTGGGATTCTTGCGATTAAATAAACAGGATTTAATAAACTATTCGTGCATATATGCGTGAATGAAAAATCATTGAAGCTTGATTCAGTTTGATTTAGTTCATTCAAGTTTTCACGCAATCCAATTTTGCATGTCTTCATTACGATGGGTTTTTGTTGTTAATCTAAAAAAGCATTTCTAATAAATTGCTAATTAGTCCTGTCTGCTACAGTTGATTTAGGAAAGAGAATGGCTTGCACGTAGGTTTACACGGTATTGAGTTTCATCGAATGATAAATTTTGACCCTCTAATATCATGACATGTCATAAACAGTAACAATAGCTAATACACAAGTAATAGGAACTTTTTGTATCGGAAAAAATTAAACAGCCCTTGTTTACTCCACTTCTCACGAGTCATACTGCATTAGTGAATGGAAGTAAATGAATGGATCCTTGGAGGTGGTGGTAATAATAATTAGTGATTAAATGCATGATTTTAGATACTTAATGGTCATGCCGTTCTGCACGTAGTATGCAAAAAATAAACGTTGTAAGTTGCCTGAAATCTGCGAAATATGACAAGCAGGGGGTGCAATAACGTGTAAACAAACAAATTACAAAATGTATTCATTCACGCTTTAAAAAACAGTAAATTATTAAACCACCAGAAACCAAATGTGGCCATAAGCAATTAACTATAATATACATCAAGTTTTGAAACTGTATAAAGAAACAGGAGCTTCCAAAAATCGTGCTAAATGTGACAAAGATTTTTTTCTTCTCGATAATCCCCAAAATGCATGACGCTCGCAAATCAAGAAGCGTCTGCACCTAGTATACATGACGCTTTTTCAAAAGTGTTGCCACTTTTGCTGTAACATAATCATAATCATTATTACTGCGTAATATTAATCTACACTTCAACGAAACAATTATTTTTATTTTTATTATTATGCATGCTATAGAGAAAAAAACAGTGGAAAAATTACAAAGGGATCCCAATGGCTGATTATGAAGGCAAGGCCAGATGTAAACTGATTAAACAGAAATTTTTATCCACTACATATTATTAAACCTGTGCATCTACTTGAATTTTTTGATTCAGCGAATTCAAAGAGATGCAAGTACAAAGCAAATGGAGCGATGGAAATGGAGGTGGTGTCGAAGGAACGCGGCGCTGCTACACTTGTGACACATCCTTTGTTTCTTACCAATAATAATCATTGTTTTTGTAACTTCTGCCCTGCCGTTTTGTGTCTTTATGAAGGCGTTGTCTGTGTGGCAATTCAGTAATTTATCTTGCCTCTTGTCCTGCCGACAAACATGCGCAACACGCGCATACACTTGTAGTAATAATTCATCATTGGTAGTAAATATTGTTTTCTTAGATATTTGATACGATCGCTTATTTTATTCTTTTTAAGCTTCGATAATTTTTACATCGAATAAATGAGAAAAAAAAACATTATATTTCATAAAACGGTTAATGGTCGGTCGGTTTTAATCGACCACCGTCCGGTTGGTTTGATGATATGGTACAATAAAAATGAAGATTTTGAATCAAAGATAAAATCTATATGCATTGCGATTGCAGAGAGATAATTGGAAAAGATTGAAGCAATACTTACATACTTATCTCTATATACCTGCCTTTCTTTTGTGGTTTATGATTCACGCGTTAGCAAATGGTAAGATGATATATTATGATAATGAAATACATTATAAATTTGGTACTTTACCATGTAACCGGCACACGTAACTTGAAAATGGTATCAGCCCAGGCATATAGAGACAGCATTTTAAGGCTGAATTGGGACTTTTATGAACATGGCACAACTTACTTATTTAGTCACTCAGTCAGTGATAATGACATTAGGATTATTATTATTATTACTGAAAAAAATAATATGTAATTGCACGTAGGATACAACGTAAGTGGGTTTACCACTGAACAAATTGTTATCATCATGGCGTTGTTATCATTAGACATATAAATGGTTTCCTAACATCATCGCATCACATGTATTATCATATCATTACCTATTAATTCATTCGTGATTCCCTCTCTTTCGCATTGTCCTACATCCGTGCGAAGAAATGTTGGAGTAGAGAGGAATCTTCATTATAACTGCCTTAATCTTTAAACTTTAAGCAATCACGATATAAACTCATCATTTACAAAGGATAGGTTTAACCTTTGTGTTGCGACAACTGCGATAATATTATTATTATTTGCGCACATATCTTAAAATATATATAGGTAAGGATAATAATGATACTTTAATAATGTTGATACATATCAGCAGTGTCGTGGTGGCAGGATAATGAACAAGATGATGATGATGATGACAAATGTTTGATACAACCCTTTCAAATAAACTATAGCATGTTTTATGTATGATTTTACTAGGATATTTTTATCATTGTGCAAAAACACGAATGATGTGTCACGCGACTAGTATGTAATAGTAATAATAATATTAAAAAAATATTGTCGTTACTTTCATATTTCAAACAGTTCATGTAACATCGGTTTACCTTCTGTTTTAACTGAGCTATTATTGTGTTACCAAATTGTTAGCATAACAAGTACAAAAATTTCAGGTTATCACAAAAAAAACAGAATTTTCCTCATGCCATTCGTTTTCCGTACTTGATTGTAGAAAGATAGACAGCTCATGCATTCTATTATTTTCTTTTCAACAACTCGGCAACAACACAACCAAATTGCTTGCATGCGTAAATAGACAAGTGCGCATCAAATATGGAGCGCATTCTCATTAATAAACGGTAAATACCTATTATTTTGTAGTAAAATCAGTAACTAATTTGAATTTGCAAAATATTTTATAATGAGGACGAAAAAATAACCTATTTACGTGTGCAATCAATAAACAGGTTTCGACCGGCCAGTGACTCTATTATAGTTGTCATCTTCTTTCCTACTGTGTACTGGTTGATTGTCTTTCCCTTTTTATATTTTTTGCGGAAGAACGGAAGGAAAAATTTTAAAAAATGAAAATATGCTAACGAGATGCACTAAGGGTGCCCATCCTTTGACTGCACCAAGATAAATGCACTCCATTTACTACAAATGAAAGCCAGTATGACCACTTATTTTATTGCTCACAAAACACGGCAGGGGCCACTGTCGCTTTTAGATTGCAAGTTACTGTCTTTTTGGTTACAATTGTGTGAAAATATTTTTTATGATAGAAGAATATGGTAGGGTTGTTAGCAGAAATAAAAAGAACCAGTCATATTATGTAGTGTCATCTTCAATTATAATATCATCAAATCCACGTAAATTCATGCTGTTTTTATCATACACCAACAACAGACTAAATGGAACAAAAACAAAAGTCACAACAAGACACATTTTTGGGCGTTTGTGTTTGTGCAATCGCTTTATTATTATGTTTGTCATCAAAGCAATTTGTCTATTATGCGTTTGGGTCACGCGATCTGCAAAGTGGGCACACACTTTTTTTCAAACGGACGTGGGCAACGCTGA
>JAHZMZ010002016.1:1811-14901 GCA_027743805.1 Lepidocyrtoides sp. E14
TAGGGATGATTTTAATGATCAAATACCAGGAATTTGAAAAATGATGAGTTTTTTCTTCTTCAAGAAGAATGAAATTGAGCAAAATTTTGAAGGCATTATGAAATAAGGAATTTAAAAAAAACTGTTTTTCAAAGAAAAGTTGCAAAAATTCTACATTCTCCAAAAGCCATAAAATGTGCAAAGGAACCAAAAAAAAATGGTAAATTTATTCCTCACGGTTTCATAACATTCTATATAAATCCATTTAGCAAGACGTGTTATCTGGATAGTTTTAGTTTTGTATTTTGTACCTTGTTAACAGATAACTTGCAATACAATTAATATCAATCACGAGTTATTACATCATCAACTTTTATTTCTAAAAATCAATTTTTTAATCGCTCGTGATTGATTATAGAATTGTATATAGGTATTAGTAGTAGTAGTAGATGGGTCATTATCCTACCTTGTTTATCGATTCATCCATAAAAGATTATTATGCAATCGAAACATACACGATAGGTATACAATTTTACACAAGCATATTATGAGCTTTAATGTGATTATATCATTTCATCAAAATTTTTATTACATTTTACCATTTATTTGCTTGTCTTGTTACTTGTGTACTTGCACTAAATGCATACATAATTTTTTTTTC
The DNA here is from genome assembly GCA_027743805.1 of Lepidocyrtoides sp. E14. Lineage (NCBI taxonomy): Eukaryota > Metazoa > Arthropoda > Collembola > Entomobryomorpha > Entomobryidae > Lepidocyrtoides > Lepidocyrtoides sp. E14. Next base: position 2,452 of record JAHZMZ010002016.1, read on the forward strand.
ACAAAAAAAAAAAATTAAATAAACAATAAATATAGATTACATACCTATTTACAATTTTTTTACATTATCATTATTTCAAATTAACTATGTACTGCCATAAATGTCTAAATTATCTTGATTTGATGAACGCATCTCCTTCCCCTTTTTATCATTATTATTATTTTACTTGCTTGTGCAAAAAAAAAATATATTATAATGCAAAACTGCATAACACGCAATAACTATTTTAATGTATTAAAGCGTTACAAAGATTGTAATCTTTTAATTAAGCTATATATCTCTGCTGTATCATAATAGCTGTATGCAATCAAATCCTTTTGTAGATTGCATGCTGATAGCCGGTTTTCACCAAAAACGTAAATACTTTTCATGTAGTTAGTTAGCAGTCATCATAATAGTATAATAGATGAGGAGAGCAGACACCTAATTGTAAATTTAACATTTCAATTATCATCATCATTCATCATACCTTCGACACACACGACTTGAGCTGATTTGTTTTGATTGTTAAATAGACTTTTTGCAGTTTTCATTCTTTAGAGAGACTCCACACTCTCTGCTGCCTTAATAGATTCAATTTAGAACTTGAGCAGTGCATTATCATCATCATCATCATGACTCATGATGAATTGTTGTAAAAAAAATGTTATGCAATTCATTATATTTTTAAATATATGTAAATTAAATCCAACCCTAACCAGTGTAATTGATTTAAAATGTGTATTGTATGGATTGCATGATGAAAGAAAATGAATCACTTAACAAACTGAACGTGAATGTTATGGTTCGGTAACAGCATTAATTTTAAAGGTCATGAATTAATTGAGAGTAAAAGTGATAATGAATGATTTATATGCTGGCAAAATTCATTCATCATTAGAGTATTATTATTACCACTATTTTTACAACTTGATCTGATTTTTATTTCAAGAAATGCAGGTACAATATAACAATAACCGTTACCTGTGTTGTTGAAAGACAAAGCTGCAGCTGCATGCTTGTAATAGTAATATCCTTTCGATTTTTGGTGATTACTACTACTTCAATTTCATTCATTCCTTTCGTATTCATTCAGACGAGTTCGTATGGTACTCGTCATTTTATGCCTGAGTTACCTTCAGTTCTCTCGACCTTGGTTCCTATTCCTCGTAAAAATGTTTAATTTTAATAAATCTAAAGCGTCAATTTTACTTTATGTTCTACATAATTCTTGGTTTATCTAAAGTATATAATAATCATCATAAATATAATTATAGCCCTTTTTAACTTCCTTAAGACAGTTTTATGTACAGGTAGTTCGTCAAGTTAGAGTGAAAAGGAGTATTATATTATCAAAGGTCAGGTATTTAACTAAATAATATCTATTTTTAGCATAGGCATATTAAAGTCAAGTTATTATTATTAATAACGACGGACATAAATAAAGCCGTGTTATGAGTTCCTCCATATAATTTATATTTTTGTCGTGTTTTTTTTTCAATGTAAAAAAAATGAACATGAAATTGTGAAAGTGAAAAATCTGGTCTTATTTGATAAGTGTGTGTGCTGCCACTTGCCACGTGCGTGAGTAATATTATCCTTCAATTTGCAATTTTTTTTTATTTGCATACCTGTCATTCTAACACGGTAAAATGAAAGGTGCGTGTTCATTTACTATAAATAATGTAGTGACTCAGAAAAAAAATATAAACTTAATTAGCTATTTTGAGGTCGATCAGCCATGAATAGGAATAAGTAAAAAATGGTGTGATTTCATTTTCAGATACACTTGACTTGAATCATATCATATACCCAAATTCGATAATGTAGATTCAGTTGCCTGTATTTTTATATACAAATCTTTAAATTTGTTGTTTACATTTTATTTACCGTCTCATTGCATCGTAACTACTTCTAAACATCCAACACCCTCCATTAATCTTGCTAAAATGAGAGTTTGAGTTGTGAAATAAATTTATGGTTGAAATATCGTAGCGAAAAAAATAACAGACCATAATATTTTCTTAACCTATCCATTTACAGATATGTGCGGTGTCACATTTGGTGACAGCCTTGCCTCAAAGACCTGTTCAGCATGGTGCAGTTGCTGGTGCTCGCCCTGTACAAGCCGCTAGTCCACAAGCGGCTGGTAGTTCACTAAGTTCTTTTGGTCCCAACTATTCTCAGCAATTGGCCTTTGGAGGAGCATCTTCAGCAAACCTTGTACAACAACAGCAGGCTTCCCCTTCTGCAAATCCTCAAATCAGACGACTCCCTCAAGCTTACCAGTCCCCACAACCAATTATCATTTCCCAATCTAATCCAAGCGCTTCACCAGCCACACCTTCTCATCAATTTGCATCTTTCCCAGGAGCATTTGCAGGGGCAGGGAGACAAATTCTTACCTTGAGGTCACCATCTCCATCCCAGGGCGCTGATGATGATGAATACGAATATGAAGATGACGATGAGCCAACCATTCAAACAAGACCAAGCCCAACCCCTTCAAGATCCGTTGTGCCAGTGACCAGAGCACCTGTACGAGTTGCGTCACCCACACCATTTGGAGCTAGTCCGGGGCGATTTGCAGCAGCTCCTCAGGTATTTTCCTATATGACCTTCAACCTTCACACATGAAAAGCTGTACGTATACCTTTTATTTTTTTACAATCAGACAAAATATAAATTAACTAATTTTTTTCCTTGGAGCAGCAACCACAACAGCAACGTCGTCAGCCCGTTCAACAAGCACAGATCCCACTTGCAATTCAACAAGCTCAGCAACAGCAGTCCGCTCGCATTCAACAAGGTAACAATCAAAGACCTGCAAACTCCCCTGCCTTTGGACAAGACGGAAAGAGGTCAAGGCTGACAACCCCACCACCAATTCAAACCGTCAACAGATACATGAAACAAAATGATGATGGCTCCATCACATGGGGATACGAAAATGAAGATGGAACCTTCAAAGAAGAAACTCTTGGTGCTGACTGTGTTGTTCGCGGAAAGTATGGATACATTGATCCTGAAGGCAACAAGAGGGAATACGAATATCAAACCGGTAAGACCATCATCAGTCCTTACTCAACCACGTAGACTTACCACTGTAAGATTTCAGCTTAATTTTCTTTTCTTTAAAAATCCCAACCAGGAAACCCATGCGACCCCAACAAGAAAGACGAGCCTGAGGAAGTCGAAGAAGAAGATGACGTTCCAGACGGACCAAGCAGACAACAACAAATTGCTGGAGTGCTTAACGCCAGACCAAGACCTGTTCAAAGGAGACCTCAAGGTGGCCAAATTCCCCAATACCAAGCACAGCCACAATACCAAATCTCGTAAATATGTTGCCATCTTGGTAGATATATAGCGAGCTCTTGAGCTGTTATGTTGTTTTCTTTCTTAACATATTCACTACAACTATTTTAATTTCACCTTATTTACTTACCTCTTCTCATCTCACTGATATATTTTTATACCTCGATTCTTGTTTATATGGTGTGCAAGAGTGTGCTTCTGTGTGACGATGACAGATTGTTATTTTATATTTTATAAACCATGTACGAGAAGTAAAATAACTTTTAAAAAAAAGCGAATCATCATGATGATAAAAAATGACATCACGTACCATTTATTTTTCATAGCTGAAGGCAAATCTGTAAAATATTCATGCAAAAAAATAATCATAATATGCCGGAATTTTTGAAGTCCCCAGGATAATAATGTCATCTTCACATTCGTAGAAATGCTAGAATGGATAATTTACAACCAATTGTGTTTTTTTTTTTTTGTGATTGACTATTTGCCAGATCACTTTGTTTATTTTCTTCATTACTTTTGTTAATAGCATTTTTTTATTCTTTCGCTGTCCATTGTGGACTTGATATTTAATTAAATTACTCAAAATTGTGTATTTAGCGTTGCACATTCATCTGGAAGTAGAGAGAGGTACAAGCAAAATTTTTGCTGTGGAAAGTCGATTCGTTTCTATACAGCTGGGTAAAATTTTGAACAATGGTTTATAGTTGCCACTCTGACGCTCTTCTTCATGTTCAAGGGAAAGATTTAAAATTAACATCATTGCATCCAGGTTAACGCTATTTTACACACACATAATATATTTACTGTTAAAGCAAGTAAATTGGGAATTGTCCATGTCCTCGGTCACTCACACAAAAAAAATGTTCATTAAATTGGGATCATCATCATAAACTGCTTGTTTTTTTACGTGGCCTATTTTAAATCATTAGCAAAATTTTGATTTTCCTTACACACGCGTTAGTAGCAATATTTTCAATGTAATTCTTCCATGTTTTTGAAAAAAAGTAAGCCTTTCTGTCAATGATGGTTTGTAATGATACGAATACGGCCGATTTCAAAATTAATTAGATCCATCATATTAATGCATAATAGATAATTAACCGGAAGTGACAGGAAGAGGAGCGACAAAAGGCAATAACTCATCGCTTTCGCTTTTTTCCTACAGGATACGCTTTCTACTATAGAAAACGCATTCCTTTTGTAAAAGCATATTTACATGTACGAACTTATTTTCTATGAAATATTATAAATATTAAAGTTGCTGGTATCATTATTAGATATATTATTTGAATGAAAGCGAGAATATTGCGTTTTTGCGAACTACTTTTGCATTGTCGTAATATATACGACCAAGATAAAAACATTAGTTTTACACATTTACCTATGTATTTTTTATATCTGTCAATAAGTCTTTGTTAATGTCCAAGCACTTTGAAACTGCTGTACTTACAATGGCATTTTTTTAAATGTTGTAGTTTTTAAACTAGTTTACTAATGGTTTGATATTGTTGATGATAATAATTTCATTTCACGAAAGCTCCAACATCCAGCCAATATAAACAACAGTAGTACACGCTTATTAGAGATGAGTAGAGTTAAACAGTGTCAACTAGCCTGAGAGTAATGAAGCTTTTGTAACTGATTATTAAAAATGATATAATGAAGTCAAAAATAGTAGATTATTTTCAGTGTCTCCCTCTCTACTATTAATTGAATAAATCTTTAGCTTTTCTCCAGCATTCACCCATTCACGTATGCAGATTTATGTGTATTTTTTATAATAATTCGATATAGTAGCAATATTTTGTAACAGCAATAATAATGATAATAAAAAGTTTTCATAACCACTACGAAATTCAACAATAATAATGATAATAATAATAATGTATTATAGTAAATGTGTATTGAAATGCTTAGTAGTACTCAAATTATGAAGATTATATTTAAGATATTCAGATAAACTAGATTCAAATATGGTAAGCTTGATGTAAAGGCTGGCGACGACCACAAATGCTCCGCTTGTTGGACCTGTGCAAAGAAAGGGGTAGATACAGTACTAAGTGCAAGGTTTTGTTATATTATGGTTTGTTGGTAGATAATGTACAAGTTGTTGTAGTAGTAGTAGTAGTAATAGAAGTATAGTACTATAACTTGGAGAATATTGACCGTCGTAAGTTCCTCAGTTCCTTACAATTTACAAATACAATACAATCAACTCATTATATCGATTCAGTCAGTTCAGTCAGGTGATGCACATATTTAAACAGTGTTTCAAATAGTAAGAAACAATATCAAACATCTCTAGAATCAAAGTTGGCAAACGGTATAAATATATTCGTCATTGAGCGTAGCGTTAGCGTAATAACGTACTAATGAACAATCTTAAAAATCTGAATAAATATTAACATCGCTGACGACAACATCTCATATCTGCTGTCTCATCAACCATCGGTTCTTCATTTTTTTTACTTCTTGCAATTGATCGCAACTACTCGAGGAAACAAAGTCAGTCGAAGATACTTTCTTCTATGAAGAAAAGAACTTGCTGGTACTTGAGGAATGGAAGCGGTCTCTTGTAACTAGCTTACAGAGTTGATGGGCATGGGGTTCATTGCTACTGGATATAACGCAGAACTTCCGTTCCCATTTAAACCGTGGGGTTGCATGGCTGGTGGAACCATGTTGAAATTTAGGTTGGTGGGTGACGACCGGTCAGATCCTCCGTTCAGTCTGTTGTTGTAAAGGGCTTCTTCAATCAAACTGGCCAACTTATCACGATCAGCCTGACATAATAGAAAATTAAATTACTGATAATAGTGTTTCGTTGATTGTCCCTAAGCTTGCTCATTGATTGAAATAAACTTGAAAACATGTTATAATGTCAAGTGAAAATTATGCAGTTCAGAATTCTTTAAAAAAATAAATGTAATATATTGACAGTCTGCAGTTTTTCGAGCTGCTGCTGCTGCTAGACTTTATCTTCGAACATGGTTTCAAGTTTATGTCGATAGATTAGAGGTATTCTGTTATGCCTCATGGATAAATCCGAAGTAAACTAATTCGCCAGCTAATTCAAAGGCAGTATCAGTCTCATTAACAACACAGGATAACTGTCGGTTCATTTTATCATCCATTCGAACGAGAATAGTCATCTAAACACAAAGACAACAAGAATCTTTTCAGTACAAATATGTACAGAGATTTGAAACGACACCACCAACTCACCAAAGGTTGTTTGTTTGAAAGCAAATCATGTACTTTTTCAAGCAAAATATTTAATTTGAGTAATAAGTATAAAAATTGCAATGTCAATAATAATATAAGGGTTATATCACACTTTAGGTCAAAAATAAATACTAGTATGTCTATAATTATATTATTAGCAACTAAAAGTATGTAAATATTTTTATGGTTCAGTACAAGAAGGCCCGGGCCGTCATCTCGAGCTTTCACATTGCACATCATATTGACAATTCTTCGATTTTCCAACTCTGTGGGTTCTGGACTGGCTGATTTAACGCTATCAATGACTTCAGGACTGGATGCCTGTTGCCTCGGCGGAAGGGGTTGCGGAAGCTCAAAGCAGGTCAACGGATAGATTCCAAACCTGGAATTAAGGCACAATCAATGTTCGTATTATCAGTATTTTGACCATGTCCCGAGGTTTCGTTCATTGGCCAGTATTTGTACCAAATTTACTGTAAAAATAAATTACTTACTTGACATCCTCTACAAATTTTTCCAACTTTTCTGATACAGGAACATCAGACATTCGCCATTCTATACTTTGGATGCTTGACTGATCCCCTTCTTCTTCTCCTTCCACGGGGACTTTTGGAGCTTTCCTTATTTCTGCAACTACAACATCAGGGCCGTAGTGTCTGTTGAGTACTTCGTCCGTTATGGTTTCCGAAATATTAGCTACATGGAAAGATAGCATTTTCTTATTATGCATTGCCACATACCAATATTCTTCTAATTGAAAGTACATACTATTCGACCAAGAGGAGAAACGCTGACTAACGCTACCTGCAGTTTTGACTAAGGCATGTGCTGATAGCAATTTCAGTGAAGGTACATCAAATAACAGAGGGTGAAATAGTAGTTCCCTCGCCGTAGGCCTATTTTCTGGGTCATGCTGTAAGCACCTTCTGATAAAATCCTTCAGTGGGGTTTCGTTGTCTTCAAGAGACTCGATCGTCCTGTTTATGTGGTCGTCTGTAACTACAGTCCCAGAGTCTCCATTTCCTTGTATTTCCAATGCGGCCATTTCCAGAGCACACATTCCAAAAGAGTAAATGTCAACGGCAGATGTAAGATTTGGACTCGAGTCTAAAAACATATTATAGTAGGGTAGAATTATAAGTAATGTGACGATTTAGCAATACTCCACAGTCCACACTGTAAATACACGCCGTATATGATCATTTTCTATTTCTATTTTCATTTATTACTACTGCATCAAAACTTAATATACACCATTTTGGAAATTTTCCAACAAAACTATCAAAATTGCAACGGAAAAATGTGAGAAAAACAAGCTTATATAATTTCAAGGTTTCTGAAAACTGAACTTTACACGACATTTCACCAAGTCGTAGCAAGTTAAATTTAGAAGATAAAAAAACAAAACAAATAATGCTTCATTGATGATGATAAATCGAATTTTCCCCACCTCCATTGCCATTCTCTACCTCAGAGTCTGTTCTGGGTAGCATGATGATTCGGATAATTGAGCGATTAGTTTTTGATTAAACTTTGATCTAATTCGCAGCAATGTCAAATGTAACTCGAAATTTATATCAGTTCAAAAAAGTTCACTTTCACAATATTTGCTTTACATAATTGCAAGCAGAATTTTTACTTTCCAAGTGCCTGGAGGTAAAACACTTTTCACATGTCACATAAACAATTTAAAAAACACGATTTCAACCAGAAGTGATTAATAATGGAAATACTTGAGAAAGTAAATAAATATCTTAAACAATGATGCTGCTAGTACTTCTCCAACATAAATATTGTTTTGTTTATTTGTTCAAATAACAGTAATTGTTCCCAATGACCTACTTTTCTTGAGAAACGGCACAATATTCATGATCTGCACGTTACTCTTCTAAAATATGACTGCTTAAGAGATGAATTCATACACCCTATTTTACGCTTCTTTTGGTGGTTCAGCAACCTCCTCCATTTTTGTTTCGGCGACACAACGTCTGGCAGAACCGATACTGAGAAAAACACGCAATCTTTCTTTAGTTTGCTAAAAAATCAGCGAGATTTTCAGATTATCTGAACAAAGTGTGATCCTACGAAGCATTAGCCTAATTCCAACGAATATAAAAATTCATGGAAAATTACAGGCAGTTTAACGAATTTTATGTGCTATAGCCAACGAACCCTACCTCAACCAACTTACATGTATTAAAAAATGCCAGATTACTTCTACTTCCTACTCGATAGAGAGTATCAGTACCACACTAAACGTAGTTAGGTATAGTGCATGCTTCCACGAAGATGTTGTTCAGTTTTCAACCACCGTTCCGAATCATTCTTTTCACGTTCAGATAAGGTTAGGATAAGGAAGTGAGAAATGAAACGAGTAACGAACGACACACACAGTCACACAAGTCAAGTGAAATAGGATAACAGTGAATTTAGTGTCTTCTCCTCTGCTATCTTTCTCGAAAAGCCAAAGAGTAAAAATAAAATTAGCACTAAAACAAATACGCCACATTACTACAAGTGAAATGTCATCATCATCATCATGAACATCATCACGCTCGCTTACAAAATGCTACTACTGCAGTACTTTCAAATAATTCCGAGTCAGTAAAAAGTACGTGTTTATTATTCATTAAGAAGTTGAACACGTCTTAATAGCAATTTGAATCCATTAACTTATAATTTTGTTGCATTACTAGAATTTAGCGTGAGGAGTAAAAAAGCCTTTTCTGTGAAACTATAAAAAAACTCCATAAAATCAGTAGCACAATGGTCTGTTGGAGAAAAGGATGTTTTGCGTAAAATAATGGCTATACACTATTCATTCCTCTTTGCACACTTTTTTTTATTATTATTATCGTTATTACAATTCAAGCAAAGAATGAACTCACCTCCGTACTCGGGAGCTACGAAATGAAGGTTCTTGATGTTTTCCCGGCACGATTTGACGTGGTGATGAATAGCATCAGGGGCCACTGTCCCAACAAAATAAGAAACGAGACTCATAAAAGTTAAGCGTTCATAAAACAAAACTCCTTGCCAAAAATTATAAATACATCATTTATTCTTTGGAAAAAATGCTCATTTCTACAAGTATTCAACAGATAAAGCAAAATGTATACAAGAATAGGGTCGACAAGACAAGTTTTTGCAGAGACAGTGTCTATCACGAAAAAATCGCACAAGACAGCCCAACCCACATAGGATTTCAGTGCTGGCTCTTAAAAAAATATTGTGCTGCTTTAATCTTTGTACATAAACGCTTGTTTTCGTTGTTAGTCATTTCTTGGGTCATTACCTACCATCAGACATCCACCCAAATAGTATTCTTACCGAAAACCGAAACCAAACGAATTCACATCCACTTAATTTATACATTTTACTTCATCATCAGTTTAGCAGTAAATCCAAAGAGAACTCATCAAAATATAAAATCCTGTTAGACTACATTTCTGGGGAAATGTTTGGCAAGCTAGAAGCAACTGCATAGATGACCGACAACCGGAAAGAGGCACTTGGCTTACCGGTAGCTTAACTCGAATCAACTTGTGTATGTCTTTTTGAAATTTTGAAACTTGATCAAATTAAAGTGTATTATCACGTCCCCATTCATTTATTTGCAAGGTATGCCCACCCAAATTCAAACGAATTCATAGACATTGCAAGTAGACATGCAGTCGCCCCTAGCTCTCCAAATAAACGTGATTAATTGAACATGTCGTCTAGCAAGATGGTTCTGTTAATTCGGCCACGTGTGCATTTTCTCTGTTGCAGCATTCAACCGTTGGAAAAAGTACATTTTGTAGAATTATTTTGCTTACCAGAGCCGATTTTGACGAGACCATTGTGCTGAATAAAAATGGTATCGCAGGTCAAATTCCCGTGAATAATTGGTGGAGAGCAGGAATGCAAGTAACTAGGAAAAAAGAACCACAGAAATTAATAATAACAATATGATTTTTAACATAGTCATTATTCGTTTACAGTAAAATAGGATCTTGGCAATATTAAACAGGTAAACTGAATTAAAATCAGTTGCTTTTTGTCATAATTTGTTCGCAGTCATCATCATCACAGTGAAAAATTTTACTGCTAAAATTCATCTTTGTTGTTTTTGTGCATTCCTAAGTAGCATTTGCGGTAAACCATTGCAAAGTAAACACAAACAGCAAAAAATGCATACATTTACAGTTCCATCGTGTGTAAAGGCTATACACTGTAATTTTTCAACCCATATTTTCTAAAGCTTTACATTTGAACTGACTCTTAAAGGCGTGTTTATAAGAAGAACATGGAAGCCCTACTTAACTTTCACTCATACTTATTTGACTATCAGGGACACAAAAATATAAGTGCTAGGCTAGTATTTTCGTGCAAGATTTGGTTCTAAACTATCATTTCACTACAAAACAACTATTTCTAACATCAACTATCAGAACAAAAATTTTGTGTACGTATGTATTACGTTAACTGCACGAGTATGGGAAGTCAGCCAATACTAAAAAATAACACATTTCAAATATCACCATCATCGTTTCACAGTTCGTTGTGCTGTCGCTAGAAAACAATGATTTCGTTGTTTACTGGTATCATCATAGCAAGATTAAGAATACGTTAGGGATGTGTCGTGTCATACCTCAGCGCAGACAATATCTGAGAGCACCAACGTTTCCACGCTTGTAACGGTAACCTTTTCACGTTTCTTTTCGTTCTTTTCAGAAATTGCTTCAGGGAGCCGGATGACATATACTCCGTGATAAAGACAACCTACCCAAAGATATTAATCGTACATTAGTGTTTCACGTCATCAATATAACTTATATACACATGTATGTATGTATTTATTTAAGAAAATACTGTAAGAAAATGTGTACAACTGTAATATCAAGAAAAACAAAACCATGTATTTATCGCAAATAAAAAAACTACATACATTCAAATGCGTCATGAGGATACCATAATGCGCAGCTTTTTTATCATTTCAAGAGAGAAAAATCATTATACAAAACACCTATCATTTATTTCTTTTATCCCTGCACAACGTGTTAAAAGAGAAAAAATTAGCGGAAATTTATATGCATGTACATACATTGACTGCACAACGTGTTAAAAGAGAAAAAATTAGCGGAAATTTATATGCATGTACATTGTACTTTCATATATAGTTCGGATTACAATTTATAAAATTCTCTGTAAGTAAATACAGCATAATATCATATTATGCTCAATGTTCCTTCTTTTCTTAATGTAATCAACACAAGACAAAAAAAAACGATTCCGTTTGGGAAGCTGCCAGTTTCCCTACATCTACCGAAAACATTTTCATCTAATCCATTTCCTCAACTTCTTTTCAAACCTTTCTAGCTACTCAGTTGGATGGCGCAGCAATACTCTTGATCATTATTTTCCTTCTCTAACATAAACATGACGGTACATTATGACTATGACATAATATTTGATCCGTAGTTAGATATTTTATATTCAAGGAGCGAATTTCCACATATTTTACCATATGCACGTGAAGCCCTAGTGTCTAATTTATGTACCTCTAGTAGCAATATGGTAAAATCAACTAATTGGTTTTTGTGGTGTCAATTAGCGAACCTTGGAATCGAGAGCAAAATTTCATTAATTTTCCATACGCCATTTGGGTGCACACCCTTAGTGACTCATGGACAAAGTTCATGACTCACACCAGGAACCAGAGGATAAGTAGTAAAGCAAACAAGAGTAGGCCAGCCTGGCCAGGCCAACAGTTTGGTGAGTATCAACATGCAGTTCACAGACAGCCAATAACTTTCTCCCTCTACGAAAACACATTCTTCCAACTGCCATGCATGCAAGCTGTGAACTTTCTTTTTCTCTGGAAAACATTGCACACGCCAAGACTTTTCGTTTAATAAAACTAAACACAAGGAAACCTGCCAA